>JAVRXN010000001.1:67816406-67951406 GCA_033556935.1 Timema podura
ATATAAGCCTTAAATAGTTTTGAGTTGAAACTTAAAAATATTCATATAAAGGCCTTATATCTCGAAAACAAGGACGAGAAGGGGGGTGAAAGAGAAATGTTTTCTTTATAAAACCAACCATTTGTTGACGTGACAAAAATTCTGGACAACGCTGTAGCGCCTTAAACGTAAGCACCGCCCTTAAAATGTGGTTATTTTATATGATAATTCCATTCATCTCCCTCTTTAAGGCCTTACATATCGAAAACAAGGTCGAGAAGGGATACTGATAATTAAAATGTCTTGTCTTTAAAATGTGACGCCGTGAATATTTGGCCCGCTTTTAAAATGTTGCTGTTGCGTAATTAAACAATTATGTTAACAGAATTTAGCATAATCAAACAATTTAGAGTAATCTTTATTCGTTTCTGCATTCCTTAAGATTCGAATGGATATCTACTATATAAGGACGATAAAGTTGTTTACTCTATTGCTTAGAAAATATGCATAGTAACAACATTCGTTTTATTTTATTATATTAAACTTTTAAATTTAAAACGAACTATATTAATAAAAAAGTTACAAGGTAATATTTACTTTTTTACAATAAGATGTAATTTCAATTAAATTAAAACTAAATAAAACATGAAATACAAGAATATAGTTTTGAAGTTATCATATTATTATAGAGAATAAAATAATATTCTATCATACACGACAAATATTTATAATATAATAACGGGTACAAAATTTGTTATTTTCAAATTAAATCATGTCTAAACTGTTGAAAAAGTTCAGAAGTTTCCTGGTATATTGCTCTGTCTTTGGAAGCATCTCCCCCTCTCCTCCCCAACCACTTTTTGGCATTCATTTTTGGCATTCACTAACTTTCCATCTTTTATTTCTTTAAACCCCGCTACTCCCCCTTCCCTTTAACATTTATATCATGTTCAGTTAAAACCCTTGACTGGACACTAATTGTCTGTCACCTCCAAACCTGAGCTATTGAAAATGTTTTCTGTGATGTATTTGTATTATCTATGTTAAAAGTTTTTTACAGAGTAAACTTGATTATGTTTACCTTATAAATAATTTGCATGAAGAGTGTTTCTTGATTAGATAAAACCTATTTGAATAACATGGGTTTTGTAAGAAGAGAGAAGTGAAAACGATTTCTCTAAATAGTTATATTCATGTTTTATAGACGAACAAGACCTTTTCCCACTTATAGCAGGATTAATTTTGAAGATATTTAGATTCAGTGGTGCATCCAGGAGTTTACTTAAGGGAGGGTGGGCCTCTGTGTCATAGCTATTATTTCTATCCACTGAAAATATTCATCAAATTATTTTAGTTTAATACATCTTTTATTTTAGAGAAATTACACACACACTCGTATATACAGGTTGTTAAAAAAAAGGGGCTCAGAAATTATGGATCCTGTTGTACACATTAACATGTGTGGAATGATTTTAATGATGTTACATGACCTCTAGTTGTGCCAATACGTCGGTAAATTCAAATAATAATTATAATACAAATAAAAGTGTCTTGGAAACTATAAGTACACAAACCTACTCGCATAGAAGTAAAGGTAATTTTGTATTTTTGTAATAAAAAATAAATGGTACGGTGCACAACACAGACTTCCTTTTGCTTTTATCTTGAAATATACATTTACTAAAAACTCGTTAGGATTTATGAAATGAAATAATATACACTGTTACTTACTCTATGCAGGGGTGGCTTAAGGACCGTGGAAACCGGGTGGCTGCCCGGGGTGCCAGCTTGAGGGGGCGCCAAACAGAGCTAGACATGGCCTAATGTAGCCTATATGAAAATAATCCTCAAACTTAACAAATTCAAACCTAACATAACCTAGGCGTGATATGAAAATAACCCCCAAACCTAACAACTTCGAATCTAACATAACTTGATCATGATATGAAAATAGTCCCCTAACCTAACAACTTCAACAATGACGTACCTGGGCGTGAAATGAAAATAATCCCCAAACCTAACGTAGCCTGGGCATGATATGAAAATAGTCCCCAAACCTAACGTAGACAGGACGTGATACTGGAGTTGCTAAGCTTAACAATCATTCAATTTTTTTATACTAACATGAAATTTTACACATTATTTTAATTTTGTGGTTAGTAAAATAGAATCTAGTGCCACTCTTAAAAAGTTATTTTATATTTGCCATCTTGAAATAATGGCGCCATTAAACTTTTTTTTTTTTTGCAATTATAACATAAACCATTCATAATGTCAAAGTGTTTGTTAAACTTATAATAAAAAATAGAGGATGGCATTGTCTACAAAACAGGTTCTTATAGTTTTATTTGTAATCCTTACAGTTGTTGTACAATCTCGAAGTGAAACGTTTAGCGTATGTTTAACATTTGTGGAGTTTCCCCTTCAATTATTTTCCTATCACGCCCAGGCTACGTTAGGTTTGGGGATTATTTTCCTATCACGCCCAGGCTACGTTAGGTTTTGAGTAATTAGGTTTGGGAATTTTTTTCATATTTTCCGAGAGTACAATTACTATGAGAAATGTGATAGCTGGCAGCTAAAAGAAGATTTAAGAACTGCCAAAAGAAAAACCAAATTAAAAATAAATTTGTTTTTGTGAAAGTTTTGACTGCCAAAAGTGACAATAAATCAACATATTATGGTCATTGCAGATAATATGGTTTGGCAAATGGAGACATGAGATTTGATCTGCTAACTTTTGCTAGCTGTTAATTAGCTACACTCCTATGGTGAATGGACTATATTATCCACCGGTTACGTAGAGAGGCGCCAAAAAGCAATACCAACTGGGCGCGAAATTTACCTCAGGCCGCCCCTTACTCTATGGCATTAGAAACAAGTGTTATGTCTGGATATCTAGTCGAAGTCGAGTCTCCGGGTGACGTTTAGATGTTGATCTCGTGGGTCCAGGGGGTGGGGGTACGGAAGGGAGGTGGCGGAGAAAACATAGGCGGGTTGGGGGTGGCTAGGGGATGTAAATGATAGCCCTCAGGGCTTAAAGGGGAAATTGGAGTAGGTGGGAGTCCGGTGGTCAGTGAGAGGGGAAGACGAGGGGAGGCCTGAGATGACTCGGCGGCAGGGATGCTGGGAGATGTGGGCGCAGTGTGTGGGTGTTCGGGGGTCTGGCGGTTGTAGACGGGAACGTAGAGAATGGGTCCACGAGTTGAGTACTGTTTGGTGGCCGCTGTCCTCTTCAGGGTCTTCTGACGGTGGGCCTTGCCAGAGCGGCGGGTGTATCCCATCCCGTGAGGTCACCGATGAAGGGGACGATCAGGTTGGAGGGTGATCGGGAAGAGTCTTAGTGAATCCAGGCCCAGTTGTGCAGTGTTAGCTTTCCCGCTTCGCTCCAATGGACGCAAAAGCTATCTTCCCCTCATTATCCTACCAAGCAATCCGCCCCGCCTGACTTCGCCTCACAACAGTGGCCAGCAGAATTAAAATCGTTGTAACAAGGATAATTTGATGGCCCAAAAGCTGAATTTCGGGCACATATGAGCACAAACGCAGTACTAACGAATGGCATAAGAAAATTTTGATTTCGAAAATGTGGCGGGCCAACTTGAACATCAAGCTGGCCCGCCACACTAAAAACATTGCCACGCGCGTAATTTAATAGCACAAAAGCTGAATTTCGGGCACATATTAGCACAAATTGAGCACAAAAAACTGGCGTAATCAAAATCAAAATATGATGTTTTAAAAAATGTGGCGGGCCAGCTTGAAATCAAGTTGGCCCGCCTCATTAAAATCGTTATAATTTGAGTAATTAAATAGCACAAACGCTGTGCTCCGGGCACATATGAGCACAAACGTAGCACAAAGGACTGTAGTAATTTCAATTCATTTGGAGAAAGTGACGGGCCAACTTGATGTACGTATAAAATTTAAGTTTTGATGAAAACCATCTGAGAAATTCTAAGTAATGTTTAATAGTAGATTTAGGAACATATAGGAACATATATTTAGATTATACTTTGGATGAGAGTAATCTAAATAATCTGTGCGAATATTATTTCTATTTATAATAATAATGATGTTTATACATTTCGATAAGTTAAGGGGGAATTTAAATACTAGTTAGAAGATTAGCGTTATTATATTCAGTAATGTTAAATTATTCTAAACCATAAAAGTTAAGGCAAGAAATTGAGTAGCTTTTAATATAATGTAGTGATGAAAACTATTATCATAGTCATATTTATCATCATTAAACAAATTATATGTAGCCCTAGATTATGGGTCTCCCAACTTAATCTTATTTATGAACCTTGGAATATACAAATCATCAATAGCGCTATAACTGAGTAGCATCAACCTTTCATTAATTCTAAATGGGAAATGTTATTAAGCTATTTATTTTATTTCAAAAGGTGCCATTAACCATAGCATCAAAATTGTCATGGAATCTGGAGAAAGGCCGTATAATCCGAAACAAAACAGGTCAATATTTGAGCTGTTAATTATTTAGGTTATGCATTTTTTAAATTGGTATAATATCAGTTTTAATCTATGTATAATTGTTATATACTTAAATTAAGTCTGTATGGTTAAGGTTAGGTTATGGCAAAACAAAGGAGATTGGGGCTTTATCCGAATAGTCTAATTCACGCGCCATCGACCCTTGACGTTCACTCGATAGTTGCATTGGCAATCACGTGATCAAGTGTAGAACCGTCCGAATAGTTATGAAGTGTGCCGATGCACCCCTCACAAGCCCTTGAGACCAAGGGTGATGGCAAGCTACCCTTGACACGCCGTCGATGCGGAGTTTGACTGGCAACTGTTTAATTTTTCGTTTGCTAGAGTAATGTGATCTGTGATGTGTGATCCATTATCTGTAATAAAGTATTTTAACTATACACTGCTTTTGTTGTAGTATTTTTGTGTTGTGTTGGAAATGTCTAGTGAAAAGAAGTGGAAATGGATATTAAAATGTTGTATTCGTTTTCATTCCCTGCTGATAGGTGACGTTTAAAATAGTTTCTAAGATCACTGGTAGGAAACAGCACTGTAGACTCAAGGGTGTGTAAAGGTTAGTTTATTGTTCGAAAAGTCTGTTGCAGTCATTGATCTCAAGTGCATACAAAGTGTAAATTTATCAAGTCTGCATCAAGTCAAGTGTACTTGACTATTCGGATACAACCCCAGGCTCCCTTGTCAGACCCTTGAGTTTTAGACTTGATGCAGACTTGATGCAGTCTTGATGATTTTACACTTCTCACGCTGTTTATAGCAAAGACTGCATAACACTATCCGAACAGCAACACCATTGTGCCCGCAGTACTGCTTCCTACCGAATATCTTAGAAACTATGTAAACGCCATCTATCAGCTCTAATGAAAATGAAATATTGGTTATCATCATCATCATCATCACACTCTGCTAAAAGCGGTAATTATTTTATATAGCGTAAACTATTTAAATATGCATATTATTAACACGTTAAAATCTATGCAACAATAGCATTTTATATACCTTTCAAATGTATGATATTATTCACATGTAAAATATTTAAGTTAATAAACACTTCATACCTTAAAATATAACATGAATTATTTGGCATAGTTACAGATTTTTGGCGATTTCTTTTCCAAAGACATGACGAGATGGTAAATTCTATTGATTAACCTTGTTTAAAATGTCGCAAAACCTAAGTTGGTGCTCTAGCAGACGAAACGATAATACGAAAACAATTGCCAGTCAAACACCGCAACCGACACCTCGAGAAGACTGCATAGCTATCGTTCGCGACTATTCGGATATATCTACACTTGGTCACGGAATTGCCAATGCAGCTATCAAGGGCACCAACCAAGGCATCGCCGCATAAGTAGACTATTTGTATACAGCCTGTCTTTTGCGTGATAATATTGGAACCTTTATTCCTCTAACATTCTTATTACCAGAACCATCATAATCTATGGTGTGAGCCCACAAGCAAGCTATTCCGTCCGAGCGGCCGCTGCCTTTAGCGATGATAGTGCACTATTTGCAGATTATGGGTCTCATGTGGTAAGCACGAGCCCTTTGACCTCTAGTCTTAATTTTCTAACACGGAGCTGGTAATTATTCATTCAAGTATCTTCTCATTTGTTTTCACAAGGCTGAGTTTGCCCCATTTCGGACCCACTGCACTGCTTCACATGTATATTTTGTAACTAAGTGCCAGGGATAGAACCCAGTAGGGCCTGCTTCTGGAACTATAGCTAGGAACTCTGACTATGCAATAATTAAATAAAGAACATGGACCTTAGGAAAAGTTCCTTGCTATGACTTATTAGGTTTTATTCAGCAAAATTAACACATTTTTTGACAATCATATGAAATACCTTTTAGATATATATTTTGTGCAAAATTGTTAGTTATTTTAATTTTTAATTTTTCTCAACCCTTTAGTACTGATCATCAGACTAAAACTTAGTAGGCCTATAACAATAAGATCACACCAAGAAGTTTTTGGAATCAGATAATATGTAACTTAAGCGCATTCATTATATCAGGCCCAACTCAGCTCCCAGCTCGCCCGAGGTATGGGAGTAAAAGGGAAAAGAAAAAAACCTACAATATGCCAGAAATGTGTGCGGTACATTCGTATTTGAATGATTACTCAAGATTTTCCAAGGTGACGATGTGGGACAAAGCGACAAAGTTTCTTGTTAAAAACTACAGCATGTCTCCATTATGACAATGAAGATTTGTGCACAATACATATTTGTAGGAATAGTAGACTGGATAAAACTAAAATAATCTTTTTATTTCAGTTAATACATACCGCTAATCTCTTTTAGCAGACTTTTCCAGTATACTATATCTTATTCTGAAACTTGAAAAATGACACCTGGACACGGGAATCGAACCCGTCCAGGTCCGATCGGGTGTTCAGGAGTCATTTTTAAATTTTCAGAATATGATATCTAGATGGAGAATTACTCACTAGAAAGCATAAATAATAGCTTCGGCTATTTGATTCATACTAATATTTTTTCTTAAAGTCAACATGTGATTTACAGTATATCTCGTCTTTCCACCCCTCTACCGCACGTATTCAGCTGAAATTGAGTTGTAGTTATGTACATGTGCGTGACCTTGATTATATTATAGGAAGAATAAACTAAAAAAGAATGAGTCTCACAACAATTATTTTAAACTATATTGGCGCAAGGAAATCTTTTAATGTCTAAACACGATCTCACTAAAATCTAACTTAGATCACACTACTCACCAGCCCATTGCTTTCGGATGAAATCCTTTAGTCCTTAGAGTGACACAATTTCAGAATGCATATGTGTCAAAAAATATTATTACATTAAGTTGCGATCCAGACAAAATAATATATGTAATATATAATGACTGGAAGATACTGAAATTGGCTCTGGAAAACATGGAAGTCAGGGAATGTTAAAATATAATTTAGTTGGACGAACTGTGTTTAAATACATTGAGAATGTATAACAACCATAAATACCTTAGTGGGGTATGTTTTTAAGTTTGTTCAGAATATTTGTATGGTAATGCGAGATGAGTGAAACTATGAGGGTGAGATTCTCACGAGAGAACACAGATGATCATCAATAAGTTGCTTTCCAAGATAATCTTTCCTCGGTTTCATGGTTGAAAACAATTGTTGGAATGGATATGAGGATGCAAATAATGCCATTTATAGGGCTAGGACCGGCCTCTTATTTAGCTTCTAGTCTCTTTTTTTTTTTTGGGGGGGGGGGTTAGTCTCTTAAAGTCTCTTTTTAACAGAATAAGTCTCTTTTCTCTCCTTTTTTGTGCCTTCAAGTACTCAAGAAATTTAAATTTAAAACAATGGAGCAGGATTGTGGGATGTACTTTTCTTCAAATGCAATAAAGGTATGTAATTTGTCTTATTAAGGGTCAATATTTAAAGATTTGATTGAGATGAGATCTCACATATTAGTTATTATCAGGACCTGCCTCCTTCACGTTGTCCACAACGCATATCTGAAAGCTTTGCAGGCCTTTGGTGAAGATGTATCTGAATCAGCTGTAGCTATCTACCACTATTTTGATGTGTGGTCATTCAAGGTGGAAGAATATGAAAGGATTCAAGAAGAACCCAAGCTACCCCAAAATACATTTTTAAATATTCTTCATGTAGGTGGCTTACATTTGGTTCTGCTGCTGAGAGACTGCTTGAGCAATGGGGAGGAATAATTCATTACTTTCTCAGATCCAGTCCATAAATAAGTACTCAGATTGTATTACAAGTTCGTTCAAAAATATCACAATCAAAGCACAAATGTACTTCACTATATCTTTTGCAGAATTTTTTTACAAGCTTCACTGAAAGATTCCAACGAGATGAACCTTTAATTCATATTCTATACCTTTAGCTATAATAACTGTTAAAGAAACTGGCTAGACATGTTTGCAATTCTATTTCTGAAGGTAACTATGATGTAAATTAGTTATTTGATCCGAAAAACATGTTGCTCATGAAAAACTTTGTTGTTTCACATGAAGTTAAAAATAAACTTTCATATCTTCCAGAAAAAGATTTCTTGGTGTTTATGAAAAGTGATAGAGATCATTACGCTACTGGATGCAAATACTTAATTGAAAAGGTAATGAAAGGTTGTGATTTAATTAAAGCTCTGAGATATTTAGTCCCTTCTATTGTGAAAAACAGAAAAAGCTGTTGATTTAGTTTTAGCTGCCAAAGAATCACCTCTTGACACAAAAGATGTGCTCATTGATGAATGGGAATATTGCAGACGGAAATGGGACCAGCTTTTTAAGGAAGAATTGATAGTTATTGGAATATAATGTTAAAGATTACAAATGTATAAGGATAAAGAAATATCAGGAATTGGCTAAAGTTATCAAGACTGTATTGTCTCTATTACGTGGGAATGCAGACATTGAAAGGAGTTTTTCTGTATTGAGATGGGCTTCGACCGAAGATAAGGCTTCCACTTCTGAACGAACATTAAATGCAGTTTTAATGTTGTAAGATACATTGAAAGACTTTGGAAGCAAACCTGAACTGGTTCTCATGACATCAAAATTTAATGCTAAAAGACAAAACGCACATAAGCATTACATAATGCACCTAGAGGAGCAAATGAGATTGAAAGAGGAGGAAGAAGATACGTTCAGCTGAAGAGACAGAAAAAAAGTTAAAACAAGCTGAAGAGTCTGGGGAATAAATTGGTGAGCTAGAAAATAAGAGCTCACACACAAAAATGGATCATGAAGCAACTTCTGAAGCATCTGATTGTTCAAAGAAGCCAATGAACCATTGAAGAGAGCAATACAGAAGGGGAGTTTGCAGAAAGTTAGTTTTGCACAGGGTATGTTGGAGGCCTTTAAAACTGTGTGAAACTGAGAATCAAAAACTAAAAGAAGTGAAACTCTTCAAAAAACTGTAGATTAATGTTAGCTCTATACATAATTTTTTTTGTTAAAGTAGACAACAATATTTTTTATCATACCATTGCTTTAGATCCCCAAAAATTTGCATTTAATTTAATGAAAAAGAGCCCAAATTTACACACACACACATTTATTGGAAGCTCTGGTGTCAAAAAAATGGTTGAATCGACAAACTTGGATAAATTTAAGTGGGAATAAAAGCACTGGGAAGAGAAACTGATAATAATCCATTTTATATCAACTAAAGAATTTTCATTGTAACTTTTGGAGGTAATTTTACATACCTACTAAAGTTTTTAGAGCTGTAATCTTAATCGCTTAGCAGTTTTACAAAGTGTGTATACTTGTACTTTACCTACACCTTTAATTTTTGTCTGGCTTAATTAAGCCCTTTTTATTGAATATTATATAAAAAAAATTGCAAAAATATGTGAGGAGCAAAGATTTGTCTATATAGAGCATTTGGTGACTTAGTCTCTTTTCAGTTTCTTTTAGCCTCTTTTTAGTCTCTCTTATTGCCATTATAATCTCTTTTATCTCTTTTTTGTGGGTGGGCTACCACTCCTAGCCCTGCATATATTGTTCAACATGATTTTCTAAGTTTGAAAATGTTGATTTTGGCATGGTTTTATAAAAATACAATTTTGTTGTCTTTAAAAAAAGCCTGCTTCACAACATACATTTAAATTATTTATCCTGCAGGCTGGATTGAACAAAGCGGTGGGCCATAGTTTGCCCATCCCTGCCTTAGATTGTTCAATCACTGAAGCAGATCACAAAAATGTTACTGTCTAGCATGGACGCCGTGCATGAACTATAGCTGTCCCTCTATCGGTCATGTGGAGAACAAACAAACCGTAATTATTGCTTATCAAATAGTTTGTTCACAAAACCTAAGGCTGAGAACAAGAATTTTTTAATTTCGTTTTTCATTGCTTCGCTTTAACTTTTATTTATTAATCTCAATAAGTCTTTTAATATTGTGGTCTGTTTTATAAAAAAATCTAAAATGCAAATTTTGAATAAAGGATTAGTTTAATCATTATTGTTTATTGTTACTGGTCACAAGGATGATTAGTAAATTGCTTAGCAATTTTTCTAATACCCTTTCCCCCTTCTCCCTCATGTAAGTAAACAAGGGTGGCAATATACCTATCCACCACTATCTTTGTGTTTCATGAGTCTAACCCCATCTTTAAATCTTCCACAGAATACAGAGAAGCTATACTACTTACACAAGATTTTTTAAGTTTGTTTCTTTTGTATTTCATGTGTATTTGTATTCTATTTTACTATTTCAAGTGTGTTTTAGTTGATAAATAAATTTAACTTTAGACTTCATAGCTCTGTTCACAACACTCTTCAATCTGACATTGATTGAATAATCTATTTTACTATACCTAATGCTTAATTTTAGGTTCACCCACATCAACACAAACATTGCTAGAATAGCAAGTATTAAACCCTAACAAATGCTCACAAACATATGCTTGGAAATCTTTTTTTGTTTTTATTGAAGTTTCAAAGCAGTGCCTGCTTCTACAATCAAATATTTGAACAAATATAAAATATATATTACTTTATATACATATATATATTATAATATGAAATATATATTATTGATAACAATTTAATTTTGTGCAGAGCCTATTTGTACTAAACAATGAGTTGAGCAAAATAAAATGTAACAATGCCAAGCCAAAACTTCATTACAAAAGTTTGTAGGACCAGTTAAGTTGTCATTATTAGGACAAGAAAGATGAGAATGATTTTAAGAATTTTACTAGAAGGCCACCATTTTGAGTGTTTAATAAATAATTTCAGTTCAAAAGTTGTTTGTTTAAGGGTTTAATTTCAGTGTATTTGTACAAACTGATCGGGAGAATAGCTGTGGTGTTTTGTGGCTGTTACTGAAAAGATTACATTTTTCCTTTTAACATGTTGTTTACTTTAGTCACCCTCTCCTTTTTACCTACCCACGTGGACCTAGAATCTATCAGTATGTGCTATGGCCGAGGTTAAGAGGGGAGGTTATTGAGTATACTTGTGTGAGTTCGTGGTTGTTGTTAAACTTGGGTTTTAAATAGGTTTATTAGTACTACTATGTCTATTACAAATGTAATGTTGGTAGTGATGTTAGAATGGTAGAACTTAGAGGATACTCGGAAGCTTGTGACAAAATGAGGTGTTGCAAGGAATACCTAATGGCCTGTCTGACTCCTAGGTAATCTCTACATGGTCCCCGAACCCTGGTACCCTGGGCTCGAGTGGTGGCCCTCAAAACAAGTACTGGTGAACCAGCATCCTAGCCTCCATAGTCTCGAATCGGACAGAGTGATCCCTAGACTTTGGTGTTGATTAGTCAGCCACGATGGTTGAATCTCCTACCATTTATCCTGGCCTGGTTTCTCACCAAGGAATGCTGACACTGTTTTTGTGTTCAGCTCAGCTATTCTATTTGTTTATAGTCTAATCAAAACAACCTGGAATGCTCGTTTTGTCATTTGCAACTCATAACATACAATATCACACAAACACACCTTCTAATTTAGGTCGTGCAGTTACACTTTGATGTTTGCTCCTCTCTGACAGATAGCTGAGTTTTATTAATGAACAATGTTTGCATTAATGTGGTTCCGGCATTAGATAGCATACTGATCAAACACCAATTAAACTGTTCATCCTCATATAACACTTACTAAATTGATGATTCACATTTGATCGACTCTCTATTCATTGGTTTGCTCACTGCTCCACCCATACGGCAGTCAAATTTGATTAAAACAATAAAAATGTATTTGGTAATTAACTCTTAGTCTCTTAAAGACCTAATTGATTTATTTTGATCTTTTCAACAGTAATTTTTATGAAATTCCTAAAGTAAAGTTTTATTTCTATTCATTTATATGTTTTATGCAATGTTTGTTTACATATTGGTATATATTTATAAATGATGTCCCAAACACTAATAACTAATCGCTCACTAGAGTTTATAGTTTGGAGAATGTTACATATTTGCACCATCTTATCATTAATTTTCAAACCTTGGTTTGTGTCTGACCCTTAGTGCAAAGAGAACTATGTCTAGTGCACTATATTTAATAAAATGACCCTTCACTGTACAGAGAGCAGAAGATAAGACGGGACAGGCGAAGGAAAGATATTCACAAACCAGGTTCTTCCTCCTCTACACAAGATGATGCCTCTAAAGAAAAGAAGGATGTTGACCCGAAGAACCGAGAGGTTGAAGATAAGCAGAGCCAAGAGGTAGCGAAAACCTTGGCAGGAGAAAAGTGTGCAGGTAGTACAGGTAAATAGTGTCCAAACGCCAGAAATATTAATACTAATGAAATGGAATAGTGGTTCAGTATTTCATTGGAAATAATCCAGTACATTTGATTTAGGTTCACCCACCCAACTATTTTAGCAGTTAGGAACCCGCTTTGGTGGTCGCATGGTCTAATGCAATGGTTCTTAAGCTTTTATTACGCACAGCCCCCTAAATATCCTAAAATATTTTCGCGACCCCTCTATTTTTTACTAACATATTATTCATTAAGAATTATTCTAAAAAACAAACAAATAAAAACACAGAAATTAACTTACCTAAAGGTATCTAATGGGACCTCTGCTGTTGAGCACTTTCCACTAATTTGTGTATTCTTGTTTCAATTGTATAACTTAATGCTATTCGCATGCAGGAGTCGATTCGGAGTTAATTTTGCTGTTTCATTTTAATATTCATCATTGTGCAAATTCCCTCTTACACATAAATAAGTAAAAACAAAGAGCAGCAAATTTTGAATGGCGATGGTAAACAGATGGGGATTATTTGTACTGTCCGTGATGTCTATTATCCGTGCTTCCCCTCTCCTCCATTACCCCGGAAAATCGAGAGTCTACTATACTTACATGTTTACGATCATCAAATTCTTTCTTCCAAAACTTAAAATTTAAGATAATGGACTTCAGTAATAAGCTAGTATTAAGCAAATAACATTTTAAATTATTTTTTCAAGGCCCCCCCAAGAAACCTTTCACGGCCCCCCGGTTAAGAATTGCTGGTCTAATGCATCACTCTCACAATAGACTGGACTGCAGACAACGGTGATATTGGGGCTCAAAACCATTTTGGCTGAGGGTTTTTTTCCCCTCAAGGGTTTTCCACGTTCCCTCCACACAAATGCCGGTACACTTCCTCTAATTGCAACCTTCCTAATCTATAATACTTAGCATATTTAGTACATAGAGATATAACCTGAACATGTAGTAAAACACAGTGCTAAAAAAACCTATTCTCTTGTGTGTAAATGCTGGTACATTTCCTATTAAGTTTTACCTGTTACGCTAATGATCCATTTGTGTTGACATGCCTTCATATGAGTTGTGGCTATTAAATAACCGGACTGATGCTGCTCTCAGCAAACTGCGAGGGTGCCGCGACATGTTTGAACATGACTGTGTCTGATGGTCCTTTCCCCACCCTGAGCTCGCTAGACAAGTCAGCAGGTCGCTCAGTTTGACTGTAGCAGTTGATTGAATTAGTCTACGCACTAGTGGCGCGTCGGAAAAATGCCAAGTGGTCAGACGGAGCAATGGTTAACCTCAAGTTTCTTGTTAAACTAGGGAAAACTGCCACAGAAGCCTATGCAATGTTGAAAGAAGTCTACGGGAATGAATGTTTATCCCGCACACAAGTTTTTGAGTGGTTTAAATGCTTTAAAGAAGGGCGTGAAACGACCGAAGACGATCGGCGCCCAGGACGGTCCTCAACATCAAAAACGGACGAAAACATTGAAAAAATTGGTAAATCAATCCGCGGTGATCGTCGTCTGAGCACCCGAGGGCTTGCTGAAATGACAGGAATCGACAAAGAAAGTGTTCGACAGATTTTGCATGAATCATTTAACATGCGGAAGGTTTGCGCAAAAATGGTGCCAAAACTCCTCACTCCCGAGCAAAAGGAATCAAGACAGAACATTTGTACTGACATCCTAAACAACGTCACTGATCCAGATTTGTTAGACAAGGTGATTACTTGTGATGAATCGTGGTTTTTTACTTACGATCCCGAAACAAAGAGGCAATCCATGCATTGGAAGAGCCCAAGCTGCGCCAAGGCAAAAAAAAGCCAGGATGAGCAAATACAAATTCAAAGCAATGATGATTGTCTTTTTCGACATTCGTGGCATTGTCTAAGTTCACTGGGTACCCGAGGGTCAGACGGTCAATCATCATTTCTACATCGAGGTTTTGACGGCCCTACATGAGTGTGTGAGAAGACGAAGACCCAATTTGTGGAAGACCAAGTCCTGGATCCTTCACTAAGACAATGCACCAGCCCATTCTGCCTTGTTTGTGAAAGCGTTCCTCGCAAAATACGGCATCACCGTGTTAGAACATCCACCCTACTCGCCCAACCTTGCACCCTGTGACTTTTTTCTATTTCCCAAGGTCAAATCGGCGTGAAGGGGACAAGATTTGAAAGTGTGGAAGCGGTTAAAGCAAAAGCGGGAGGTTCTCAAACAGCTGACAGAAGAGGACTTCCAGCACTGCTTTCAACAATGGAAACGTCGTAGGGAGCGGTGTAGGGATCGCCAAGAGGAGTATATTGAAGGCGATAAAACTTCTGCTGTAATTTGTGACGAATAAAAAGTGTTATGACTTCAGTCCGGTTATTTAATAGCCACACCCCATACACTAATCTACCTGTCACATCTCAACTAGTTTTTATATATATATATGCACGTAGCCCAAGTAGGTAGTAAAACATGGCACACAGAAATAAACATTGCAGAAAGAGGTTGATGTTGGTGGAGTGTCACAATTAATCAGGATTTTTTTTTGTGCACTCCATCTTGCTACTCATGTGGGGGTAAGGTGTGAATAAGGTAGAATTTATAGGAGATAACACCAGCATTTGTGTGCAGGGGGATTGAAAAATAATTTAGCAAAAACCACCTTCAGTACACCTCTCTGGGATTTAAACTCAGCCCTCCTTGTCACTAGCAAACCAAGACCATATTTGTTGATGCCTTAGCCTGTGTGTTCACCGATGTGGGTAGCAAAGCATTTACATGGGTAATAAGTTGTTGACCATAGATTTGTTTCTATTAAATTTTTACTGGAAAAGTAATAATTTCACTCTGATATTAAGGTAAGCTCCATCCATATAGTGTTTTCTAAAGGTACCTTATATAATTTGTTTATACTCATTATGTAACATAAATCATACTTTCTTTTAATTGTTATGGACACACAATTTACATATACATCTTTTCTCATTGAGGTTGAAATAGTTTCTCGTTTTGCAACTTTTATAATGAGAACTTTGAACAACCAACTAAGTCATTATAAGGCTCTTTTCCAGTGTTATTTGGCCAAAGTATGAGCGATGAAGAAATTGCTCATTTTTCCAGCACAATTTTGACATTACATGTTATAGGCCCCCAATGTAGTTCTTGAATCCTTTAAAGAAACATATACTTATTTTATAAGTCATAAACAAAGAGTGCTTTAGCGAATTTCAATTTCCTAAGAGCTTTTTTAAAAGTATGTATCATCTTAACATTTTCATTGATAATTCATACGATAATATGGTGTAGTATAAAAGGGTGTAGCATTCTTGAATATTTTAACTGACATTTTGTTTTTTCTTGGTTCTCAGTATTTATCACTAATAGCTTTCCAAACACAAACCGGTGTGCCAATTTATTGGATTCAAATAAACATTGAAAGGAAGATAAAAGGTCACTTGGCCAGAAAAAACTAGTTCCAAAAGTGAACTCACATTTAAATAACAACACATCACACATTATTATACTCACTTCTCCTGAAGAAAGGACATTATACACCCTGAGAATTAATATAATTCAATATAAGTCATTCCTCAATAAGATACAGTTGATTATAATATTTAATTGTTGTTTTTCTAGAAGCCAAAGATGTGCCGGTATTTGACTTTGCTAGTTTGAAACGTGAGACAGATGAGATAACTGCCATGACAACTAAGAAGTTCAGCAAGCGTCAAGTATACAGCAACTGGTCGAGATACGAGGAGCTGTCAGAGGCTCACGAGGCATGGAAAGAGGAGAAGAACCCGTCTGCAGACTTTGAGTCTCTTTTAAACGCACCTGTGTCAGGTGAGAAGTAAGAGCATTGACGTACACTTTAGAAATATAAAAAAAAATATTTTAAAGTCAACATTGATAACCTATTATTGTTAGTATTGGTGTTATTGGAAAACTATTGATAATATCTATCAAAGTTACAGTTTCAAATCTCATTCACACGTGAAAGTAGATCTAGAAGGTTTTGTAGGCAAGACAAAACACAGTATCTTAACATTCTTACAATAATTTTCTTATTTTTTAATCATGAAATAATTAATAATCACTGGGTAGGGGATGCTAAGGCTTAATATTTTAATGCCAGTCTATTTTTACCATTTACTGTGCTAGAGGGATTTACGCTCATATTGACATTGGGGGCATTCATGTTAGAAATTCACCAGTCACTTGTCTAGAATCGGGTGTGCCTTGAAGAGATTAAGTCTTATCTGATAGGTCTAGACTCTATATCTAGACAGGGTGTATTGATAGCACTTTATAACACACTTTTGTTTCCCAGCCTTTCTTTTGATATTATTATTATTATTATTATCATTATTATAATCACTGGAGTTTTACGGCGTGCCGACACACTATTTTAACCCTTTGAGTGCCAAGAGAAATAACAAAAAAATGTGCTAAAAGTGCCAAGCTATTTTCCTCAAAAATGCAGGAGTTTGTTTAAATTTTAATAACTCATTAGTCTTTGAACTTCTTGCACTCAAATTTTTACATAAACTAGCTAACATGCTTGCCAACCCGATAATATAATTATAAATATACTTTTTTAATTTTTAAATATAATAAAAAAAATCACTAGCCAAGATATTAAAAAAAAAAATTTATATTTTTATTTAACATTAATTTTTAAGCATTGAAAATTTAAATAGTTTGAAATAGAATATATCACTGAAAAGAACATAAAAAACTGAGTAAATGACAAAATTTACAAAAAAAACTAACTTTAGATTTTACGCTAAAATTGGGTTATGCATAGCAGCTGTTTCAGTGACCATACACTTTAGCAGGGTTATAGTAAAATAAAGTCTAAAATAAATAATTGGGTTGGATTCAGAAGGGGACGGTGAAGGGACTTCAAACCTGGTACTTTTGCATAAATATGAAGAGGTTGGGGTGGATTATCCTGATGTTAAAGATTTATTTCATCCCTTTAGGAATAACTAGTATTCATACTTTTGTTATCAATGTCAGCTGCCACTTCTACTTGTTCCGATTTTCATTTTCACTAGAATAACATTCCTGTTCAGTTTCATTATTTACAAATTCAGAATCACTGCTTTCAGAATCACAAACAAATTGATCATTCTGGGGTGAGCTGTCAATAAATATTGCAAGTATTTCTGTGTCTTGAATCACAGCTTTCCTCTTAGTAGCCATGTTTACAAACAAGGGCAAAGATAAAACTCATAAAGTAGAAAGTTATAAAATAATTTTCAGGTTCGATATATCGCAAAGACAAATAAAAGTAGCTTGAACATACGAGAATGCAGTGGAAATAAAATCTACCTTATCTGTTGACTTAATACTGAACTAAGAGCTCGAAAACATGGGATCGCTGTGAACGACGCTGGCAAGTTTAGCAGATATTTCGTGCATCGCTCTGAGCGACGTTGGCACTCAAAGGGTTAAATTAGATAGTTTATGTTACTAATAATTACAGACCAGGGCCACTGTTCTCTGTATATATATATATTATATAGCAGGAAATGGTTTTTTTTTTGGTACACAATAATTAGTAAATCCCAGACATGAATAACCTAATTGTGTTATTTGTATTTATAAATGCTTGATAGGAGTTTAGTTTGAGTTATTGAAGCACTATATTTGTCAATGACATGTTAGGAATAACTGTTGCCCCAATCAGCGCTGATATAACCAAGTGGTTATTTCTTCTCCGTACTGTTTGATTGTTTAAGACTGAGTTGGCATGCTTTGTCACACATCACTGTCACTGATCAATATCACGTGCCTCTTCTTATTTTGAGTCGTAAGCTAAATTGCAACCACATGACTCTCACAGAAGGGTTCACTGGTAAAAAGTCAGACCAGTACAATTTATCTAAAAAAAATTTGCCAAGTCTTTCACCAAAAACAGTGTGAACCCCACACTGTAAAACAGTGATGGGCGAATCTTTGAGGACACCTTTAGAGTAGCTTTATTTTATGCCAGAATAATTAAAAACCAACTAAACACAATTGACATTCCCATGTTGAGTTCTCTTGGTTTGAGAAAGGGATTGTTCAAATATCTTAAACTGGAATTTTGTAATAAATAAAATGATAGAATAGTAGTAAAATAATAGAGCACAAATAAAAGTAAAAACACTAACTCATATTTACACACACTTCAATATTTCGATGCTATTATATCATCTTCCTCAGGAAGTAGTAGTAGTTAGACTAAACAGGAAGTTGTCTTCATTCTGTTTAGGCATACTACTACTACAAAATATTGAAGTGTGTGTAAATATGTTTTAGGGTTTTTACTTTTATTAGTGCTCTATTATTTTCCTAGCATTTTATTTATTACAGATTGTTTTTGCTCAATGCACTTTATTTCATACATATTAAACTGGAAATGTGAGTCCTTTATATTTTGGAGAGGACACTAATAGTTATGTTACATTTCAAGTTGTTTAATGAAAAGCTGGTTGAGCCAAGGTATAAAAGAAACAACCAGATCCATCCCTACATATGATGTAATGTGAAAGAAAATTTAGGAAATATTAGGTTTTCTCTATTTACATGAAACTGTACTTTTTATGTTTAGCCGGTGGTCATTTCAAGTTCAAGTCTGAACGCTCCTGGGATGTGAACCCAGCATCCTTGTATAGCGAGTACTTCGCCCTTGACTTGGATACGATGTCACAAGGGTTGGCATGTATCCCCTTCTATCAGAAACTGGACCTTCCCAAGAGTCTGTTTTCTGTAAGCACTGATCATTTAAACATTTTGTACTCAATTAACTCTTTTTGAACCCGCCTCGGTGGCATAGTTGGCTAACGCGTTAGTTTTGTGTTAGCTAGACTCTCGAGGACGGGGAAATTGAGGTTGAATCTCAGTCAGGTGAACTGAGGATGGGTTTCCCTAATGGTTTTCACTCTGCTTCCACGCAAATGCGGGTTCAATTCCTTTAAATTCAACCTTCCTAATTCCTAGCCCATTAGCGTAATTAGTACTTAAGTGTATAACCCGAAGGGTAGTAAGACGTGGTGCCAAATAAAAAATAAAATAAAATTCTATTTGATAGGATCTAGAATCAGTATATTCTTAAGTTTTAATATGTATTAACTCTATCATATTTGACATAAAGTCATGATGTTGTAGATATATGTATACATGAGCCACTTGTTAATACACATTAGAAATCTAAAGTTTTAAAAATGTATGATTCACTTGTAATAGACATTAGAATCTAAGTTTTAAAATGTAGATCATTGTAACACATAGAAATCTAAAGTTTTAAAAATGTATACATGAGTCACTTGTTAATAGACATTAGAAATCTAAAGTTTTAAAAATGTATACATGATTCACTTGTTAATAGACATGAGAAATCTAAAGTTTTAAAAATAAATAAACAAGTATCAAATTTGATTATTTGATCGAAGGAAGTACATAAGCAACTAAGCAATTTGTAGGCCTACACTACTAATCAGAACCAAAGCTTACAGACATGAACTAATTAAACTAATTGATATTTTAGGGGTAGACCTCATTTCAATTAAAAGTGAACTTGAATCAAATATATGAAATAGTTTCAAAGCCAAATCGAAGTTCTAATATTTTTTGTTAATTGAATTAGTCTGAAAAAAGTTTTATTCTTGTTATTTGTATTATGTTATGCACAAATATTAGTTGGAAAATGTTTTAATAAAATGAATTAGTGCCTAATGGCTTGGAAATGTATAAGACAGTGTAAAACACTGTACAGTATGTAAAGTAATTGATAATGAAGGAAGCCAACCTGAAAGGAAAGCTAGGTTAGGTCTAGATAGAAAAACACACACTTTTCTTTTTATTACTTCTTTTCTTAAACTATTTAACTAAATTACACATCACACAGAGTTTGAATTTTCGGAGATATTCCTTTATCAATAGAAGACACACATTGAAAAAACACAAAGAAAGACAAGCTATAGAACTAGATGTTTCTAGAATGATTTGAAATATGTAACTGAAAACTTGCAGTGTTGCCTAATCGATGTAATAAATATGGTTTGAAAAGAAAAATTAGCTTGCTGAGAATTAATAACTAAAATTACTTTAAAACTAACAGGGACTATTCTTGAAATAATAATTAAAAAATAGAAATAAATAAAATGATTTTTGAAAGATATATTATATGAAATCATTTTAATTTATTTTTTTTATTCAGATTTAAACCAGGGGGTAGTCTGGATTGGTTTACCCATTATGGGCAAGTTCCCATTGTCTAAGTTGAGAGTTATTGCAAGTGGCTGTCGGGAATGCTCAGAGTACCCCTGGGGATGTAGCAGAAGTCAAGGTACTTATTGTGGGTGTTAGCTTGGGAAGGAACTGATTTATCTAGATTTTTATGTTGGTATCAAAACGGTGATTGTCATAGATATTCTCAGAGGTCCTGTTATGAGTCCAATATATTCAGCCTCACAAAAATTACATTGAAGTTGGTAGATTAGGTTTGATGTGTAGCAGTCATAATGGCCTTGGATGGGTATTGGTTCTTCGTGTTATTACTATTGAAGGTCTTGCTGGGTGGTGGATTTGCAGGTGTTACAGCATTGTTTCATACACCTTTTGCTGTGTTGATTGAGGTGAACATTTTGTTGAGGTCAGGCAATTTTGTATGTACAAGAAGGTTGTGAAGATTAGATGGCCATTTGAAAGAGACTCTTTGGGGAAAGCTGAGAAGGTTTTGCGTCTGAGTGGAAGAAGTTAGAAAGTTTTAGCCATTCTTGAGGATCGTGTTGATTCTGTGCCCGTCCTGGATGGTATTTGGTAATGAAAGGTATGTTATCAGAAGTTTGTCTGTGATTTGTCTAATCATTTGAGATGGCTCTGGAGATTTGAGTATCAATGAGATATAGACATCTGCGAAGCAGGTTTTTCAATTTCGAATCAAATGTCGAATCGAAGCAAACAATATTCGCAAATTTTGAATAATTATCAAATCGAATCATATCATAGTTTAAATATGCTGAATATAATATATTTACAAGTTAGGGTACACTTTATAAAACATGTTAAATAAAAACAGTTACACTTTATAATAAAAACTCTAAACCTTATAAAAACAGTTAGGCCTACTCATGAAAACCTGTTAAATAAAGAGAGCTATACTTTATAAAAACATGTTGAATAAATACTTAGTATTTACACTTTATAAAAATAGCTACACTAGTAAAAATAAGTAGGCCTACACTTGACAAAAGCATGTTGAATCAAAAGTTTCACTTAGGCTAGTAAAACCAAGTTAAATAAACAGTTACCTATTGTTTATTGAAAAAAACGCTAAATTTTATAAAAACAGCTAAACTATTAAAAAGAAGTAGGCCTACACTTGACAAAAGCATGTTGAATCAAAAGTTTCACTTAGGCTAATAAAAACCAAGTTAAATAAACAGTTACCTATTGTTTATTGAAAAAAACTCTAAATTTGATAAAAACAGTTATACTGATAAAAATTACTGTTAAATAAGAAGTTAGGCCTTCATTCTATGAAAACAAACAATTTCACTTTATTAAAACAGCTAAACTTCTAGATGAAACCATGCTAAATCAAAAGTTTAACTTCATGAGTCCATGTAAAATAGGCTAAACAGTTACACTTTAGAAAAAACCAATAACCTTTATCAAAACAGCTACACACTAATAAAACACACTGCTAAAGAGAAACAGGCCTACACAATATGAAAACATATTGTTAAAAAAGGAGTTAACACTTCATTAAAATAAAATTAGTTTTTGACACAAGCCCTTTAAGCTGTCATGTAAAATGGTAAGTTCTTCAACATGCTCATATGACATTAGTTCACGATGATTGGTCACAATGTTCCCAGCTGTCGAGAAAACTCACTCACTTGACACTTGTGTGGCTGGAATAGCTAGGAATCTCTCGGAACTCTTCTATGTTTTTCTTCTACCAGTTATATGGGTTGCTTAGCCTGTACAGTCGTGGTGCTGCAAGATAATTCTCAATTTCCTTTGCATGTCTATCAATCATGCTATTTGTGGGTAGGTCTATGGTTAAAGGGACTCTGTCCAGCTCATCCCACATTGATCCAGTTAAAACTGCTGCCTTTGGTGTTTCGTTGGCTTGTGTTTCTGGAGCCACATATTAAAGAAGTTCCTGTCAAAGTAGGTTAACTGTATGGAATCTTTCCTCTTAATTAAATGGAGCTGACTTAAATCGTGGATCAACTATTGTGCACAAAGCATTATTATTTTAATTCCTAGAAGTGCTTATAAAATATTTAATATTAACAATAGCAAATACTTTTGTTACATATTTTAAACGAGATTAAAATATTAGGATTAAAATCCATACAAATGTTACTAACATATTTTCTAACAAATATTTACTTTGCTTCACAAGATATTAATGTGGTTTGCAATAGCCTAGAGTATTATCGATTCTTTCCTGGTTTGATTCGCTTCAAGTTATCGAATCAATTAATAAAAAATTCAATTTGATATTGATATTATCAAAGCTTCGCAGACATCTTAATGAGAGTTGAAATGCTGAGGAAAGTTTATTGCAATACTGAGCGAGGTCAGCACTGTCTGAACATGTGTGTCTGGCCCTAATGGCCAGGCTGTAGGGTGTAAGAAGGGTGGCTGTTGCGGTAGTGGAGGTATTGTTGGGGGCTTGTAATTTTTATGTGAACTATCGTGTGAATATTATAGTTCTCATTGGTGACTTGCTGTAGTGAGATATTGTGGGTGAATTTGAGAGTATTGAAATTGTAAGTTCTTCCAGAAAGTTGTTGAGCATCTCTCTCGAAAGTGTCCATATCATAAAAATATCATCAATGTACCGGAGCTATACTAGTGGTTTGATGAGTCTAGAACGTAGAAAACATTCTTCCAGTCGCCCCATGAAGAGATTGGCATAAGAGGGGGCCATGCGCATACCCATAGCACTGCCCTCGATCTGTAAATAATGTTTGTCGAGGAAATGGAAATTGTTCTTTTCCAGAATGATTCTGTTTATTTCAAGCAGGAAAGAAGTGGTAGGGGTGGAATTTTGAGGTCTGAGATTTAGAAAATGTTCTCTTGCAGCTCGGCCATGAGTATGAGGGAGGTTGTATGTAGACCGATGACATCAATAATAACTAAGAAAGATTCAGGGGGTAGTTCCCCAATTTGGTACAGTGGTTTAGGAAATGTTTGGTGTCTTGAATGTATTATGGCAATGCTTTTACCAAGGTTTGTAGGTGAGAGTCAACAAAGACAGATATTCTTTCTGTAGGGAGACCACATCCAGAGACAATGGGACGTCCTGGCAGTTGGAGAATTCTTTTGTGAATTTTAGGAAGAAGACAGAGTACAGGAGTTTGAGGTTTATCAGTGGAAAGAAGTATTATAGATTTAGGTGAAAGTTTCTGACGGGGGGGGCCCTTGCGCTGAACATATTCTTTAATTGAAAAATGTGTTATTAGAGAATGTTTATTTAATATTTTGTTTTCTACTAACAAATCAAGTTAGTTTCCAAACCCTCACTTCAATTACTTAGGATTTTTTCCATATGAATATTAATTCATAAAGTATTTAACAGCTCAGAATGGCAACATTTGACCATAAATTGAGTATTTTGTTTCAAATATTTTTATATTATATTATATTTTATATTATTTATAATTGTCAAAGCTAGAATTTTTTTCAGACCGAAGTCAAAATTGATATTTGTTTAACACCAAGTCAAAGTTTCACAGTTTTACACACCTCTACTATTTGTTATTGTTAGGATTCACATTGGTGTTCGCATGGTCTAACATGTCACTCTCACGTTAGACAGGATTTAATATGACGGGTGATTAGGGCTTGAATTCCAGTATACTGCACTCGGGTAGTTCTCTATAAATGATTTTTAGTTTTCCTCCATGCAAATTTGTGTACATTTCCTCTAAACTCTACCTTTCTCAGCTTTACCATATTAACATTATTAATATATTTTTACGAACTAAACAAGTAGATCAAATATATTTAAGTCCATATTAATTGTTTTAGTATTCAAGTTGAGCCGAAACAAGAATATTCATCTTGAGATTAAAGTTTTGTTTCTTTTAATTCAATATTTGTCACCTGCATAAGGTCAATCTAGGTTTTGTTTGGGCCTTTAGTTAATTTACACTTTGGTTAGTATAGCTTATGAAGTTTGGTTAAGAATTAAGAGTTGGATTGACTTCACCATTTTAAGAATTTGAATCTAGGATCTGAATCACCAATTTACCTTCAAATTCCAAGTCTCTAATCCGAATCTGAATCTTGTAAAAAATTATGAACATAGGAGGAAATAGATTAGTATAGGAAGTATAATAGACTAATAGAAAATACATATAGTAGCTAAATGTTAACATTCTTTCTTATAATCTATTCATTGTAACATTCATACATTCATTTAAGTGTTAAATTACTAGTCTGGGGCCTAGTTGTCAAGTTTTTCCTATAATTATAATTGGTTCTGAACCACCAATAAGAAGTACTGCAGCTCTAAAACTATCTTCACTTGAAAAATTGTATACTTTTTTTTATAAGGATTTGAGTATATCCTTAAGGATTCGAGTGGCCCATCCCTATTAAGAAATTTAAACGAATATTTACTCAAACTTTGTCTAGCTTTCTCTGGAAGTCTTTGGTTTGTTTTTGTTTTTTCTAGCACTGCGTCTTGCTACCTGTTTGGGTTATACACCTATGTACTAATTACGCTAATTGTTTTATGGATTAGGAAGGTTATGTTTAGATGAAGTGTGCCCTTATTTGTGTAAAGGGAGAGTGGAAAACCGTTCTGTTAAAACCACCCTTAGTACACCTGACCGATATTCTAACCTCGATCTCCCCATCATTGGCAGTCCAGCCAACTTCAAGAGTAGCGTGTTAGACCACGCGTCCACTGAAGGGGACGAGAGTCTCTTGTTAAAATTTTGGTGAGCTATAAGTTTCTTTGTATTCCTTTTGTATGAAAGCATGAAGAGCTGGGTAAGTTCAATGTTGCTGGCCCATAAACTAGTGATCCCATTTAAATAAAGCAACACATAAATAATTGTATCCACTATCTATCTAAATGCTATATATATAGTGGTGCATTAGACGAACTAAGTGTCAGTCCAGATCTATATATATTTTTCACATTGTTATTCTATAAGTTATTAAAATATATTTTTGAACCAACTAAAAAACTAAATAATTGGTTGTATAAGTTGAATTATTGTACAGTTATTATTCAATTGCATTCTTTTTCAATATAAAATACTATCTAGCTTTGAGTAGCCCTATATTAAGCTACTATACTTAGGATGAGGCTTTCTTATATAATAATATATTTTACATTAAAATAAGTTTATTAAGTTAGAATTAAATTATTTAAAGAATTAGAAAAAATAGTATGTAACTATTTTAAGAATTGGTTTGGTAAGTATCTTAAAGAATATTTTCTAAACCTAAATTGTAGTGGCAAAGGTGGTATAATGGGCCCCCACTTTGTTTTTTGACCAAAAGATTTACAAATTGAGTTATTTGAGCTTGAAAGTTACTGAAAATATACTTTGATATGTTTTTTAATATATCCTGAAGTAATATTCATGTATTGGCTATATGTCAACTTATAAAAATTATTTTGTAAAATTAGACACTTTTGTGAACAATCATTTTGTGCTGGTAATATCAATAAAATTCCATTCTACAAGTATTAGACAAGTATTTTTATTGATACAATTACTGTAAAACCAATTTAACTAATGAAAAGTAGTTTAAAAAATATAGATAGGGTCTAATAAGTGTTTCATAGGGTTTTAAAGGTTGTACTAGACCCTATAGATAGACTAAATCAAAATTATTTTTATCCATAAAAAAAATTATCTTCATAATATTTATTTACAAAAATCGCAAATGTACGTGTCTTTTTCACAGCCAGCACATTCATTATGTGCCCACATTTCACACACTAAGCATTGCACCCACAGTTCACCCCTCGTATCTTCAGAATACATCCCTCCACAAAATAGGCAAACTGCGTCGTCATCTTCAGGCGGGTTAACCCCAATTATGGCATCTAGAACTGACTCTCCTGAATCAGTAGAGTGAGTAGAATCTCCGTCGGACTCCTCATCAGTTAGGTCTATTGGCAACTTTCTTTTGCAGGATTTTTTTAGTATTTTTAGCCCCTCCTTTTTTACTCGCATCCTCCCTTTTGTCAGTTTCGAAATGTTCTTCTTTTTTTCTACATATGACTCTAAAGCAACTTTATACGGGGAAGAAGTTATTAAAGCCGCCCTTGAAGGTTTGGGACCTTTATTAGTCATTATTTTCTTAGGCTTGGGAATGGGCCAAATATCTTTAGGTGAAACAGAAGCTCCAGTACATGGCCTATTTGACGAAGAGCCAGAACCCGAAGGACCAGCTTCTTTTAAATCTTTAGCGCATGGACTATTTGACAAAGAAGCCGAACCCGAAGGACCAGCTTCTTTTAAATCTTTAGCACCTGACTTATGCTGAATGGAATCTGTTTTCGATACAGAAGAGTTTTGGCTGTTTTGTGGAGTAGCTATATCCTGAACATCGCCTGCAATGCTTGAAGGAGATGTGATGGTTGCTGGATGACTCCTACCTTTGCTTGCTTGAAGAATCAATGTATCTTCCACTTCAACACCGGAGGAAGCAAAATCAATGTCACTAAATATATGGCGATTGCAGGGGTAAATTCCGGTCACTTTAAATCCATTGACAGCTATGCTTCCAGTTTGGCACATTAAGTAAGCTTTTCCGAAGATCTCTGCGATGTCATATGGTCCAAGGGGTCGTTCATTATGGCGCATCCATAGACGTATATTCTCACTATAATAGTGCTTTAAAGGTCCCATAAATGACCGATCAAGGGGCTGCAGTTTGTGTGTTGTATGGGGGGGGGGAGGCTAACGATAGACACATGATTCGCTCGGGCAAGTTCAATAATATCAATTTTTTTTGTGTGGGTATTGTGCCCGTCGAGAACTAGAAGGATGGGAGCTTCTGCTGTGGGTTTTGTTTTTTCCAGGAAATGCTTGAACCAATCAGTGAACAAATTACCTTGAATCCAACCAGATGGGTGACATCCTCCAATAGCACCAGGTGGGGCCCCCTTCATTAGTGTTTCAGTCATATTTTTCTGGGGAAAATCATCATAGGGGGCACAAAAACCCCTCCTGCGCTCATGCAACACACAACTGTTACAAGGGATCCCCTCTCAGCAGCACTTAATGCGCCCACTTGGCGTTTACCTTTAAGACCAACTACAGGAGAGACTTTACTTTGCACGACTGAAATTCCTGTCTCGTCCACATTAAATATTCGATCTGCTGGGTAGACATGTTTTTCAAACTCTGCTTCAAGAATGTCAAAAAACCCGTTGACAGCGGCTTGATTAAATCCATTAGCTCGTGAAAATGAAGTTGCTGTGGGTTTTAAAACTAATAGAACTTATTTATGGCGGTTCAGAAAGTGATCGTACCAGGCTCTCCCTGCAGTTTCATCCGCAGTGAATGGGTGACGCACCCCATTTCTCTCACATAGCTGGTAAGCCAATCGTCGCACGTCATTTCTAGTCAGGCCATAGAACTTTCTCTCCATAGTAAGTAAATAATGCACTAGTTCCTTTTCCATTTCATCTGACAAAATTGGCTTTCGCCCCAATTTAATGGAAACAGCTGTTTCAGGAGGTACTTCAAGACGAGCAAGTCTTTGTAGCGTAGCTCTAGGTACCGAAAAGGTTTTTGCCGCCTTTTTTAAACCCATTTCTTTTTGTGCTGAGGATTTGATCGCCTTTATCATATCTTCTTTATTCCATGCTTTTCTTTTTGATTTTTTGCGTGGTCCCAGTTCTTTTCGTGGCATCTGTAACAAATATTAACCTTTTAGGTAGACTACTAACATTCCAAAAAGTAGAATACATGCACAGACTAGGTTATTATTTACGCACGGCACTTGTTGCTGGTGAGTTGTTTTCATCGTGTTTGCAATCTTGAACATATCTATTGGCTTTAAAATTAACTATGAACACAATAGCGTTAGCACGACGATAGTAGGCTTACTCTGCCGTTAAAATTCTAAAACGTGTTTACGCGACAGTAGGCTATATGGGTATTTTAATGCAGTCGCGTATACGCGTCAACAGTCCTTAAAGGGTTAAAAAAAAGCCTTTCAGTGTGTAATATGGGCCCCTTTACAGGGGGCTCATATTACCAGCACGTGTTGGGGCTCATATTCCCACCCTCGCCATATTGGAAAATAAAAATTCAAAACCGACTAACGTTAATTGTAAATTTAAGTTTTAATACATTAATATAAACCTTAAAACTTGTATAATTCAAACCACTAAACATAATAGAAGAATTTATACAGTAAATGGTAGTAATACTATTTTAAACTCTTACCTTACAAATCTTTCTCTCGAGCAAAAACAAAAACACAGCACTCACAAGCACAAAACATCAGTGACTGACGCCAGAGTCCTCTTGCGGTGAATTAATAAAGTTATATTAGTAGTTTAAACTATTCCCGATAGAATGTGTCCGTTACTTTCCAAGATATTTAGGGGGCTCATATTAAAAGCAGGGCCCATTATACCACCTTTGCCTCTACTACTGTATTATTAGAATATTTTGGTTTTAATCCTTTTAACTACATTGTAATGTTTTAGGATGAAGAGTTAGAAAAAATGGAGTATTTTGTGAAACAAAGTGCGGTTCGATACAATGCTGCCAGTACAACAAAAAAATCCAGCCAAAGTGTCAATGACAAGCCTGTAACCACTAAGTTAATTAATATACTAAGCTACAAAGAAAATAATCATAATACAGATCCGTCCATGTATGAGAACTTTGATGAGGATGTACAGCTAGAAAATAAGAGTTTAGTTTCATTTTCTTTTGAACCGAAGATTGTAAGTCAGACAGGTGAGAGAGTAACCATTTCAGTTCCTAGCATTAACTTGAACTCTTTGAACCGTGACTCAATTAGTGAAAATGTTGTAATACACAACAAATTTACCAAACCTACATTGAGTGATAACATACTGGAACAAACTTCTTCTCAATTTCCTAAAGACAATGTTTCCTTGACTGAGAAAGTTCAGAATAACATTGCTCAAGATAAAATAAATTCAACTAAATTAACTGCCCTTAGAATAGAATCTAACGAAATCACTATCAATGCATACAAAACAGAAGAAAGGAGTGATGAAAAAATTAATGGTAGTATCGAAATAGATTTGCCTGAAGAAGATATGCCTGCAAAGTGTTTGTCAGATATAGTAGCGGAAGAATCAAAACCTGAAGTTGTGGCCGAGCCCATAGAACAAGCACCTGTTTCATTGGACCAGCGTCCGAGTAGGCAAAAAAAGGGACACAGAAAGGTAGGAAAATCTGAAAAGGTTGAAACTTTAGAGGAGAAAGAACCAAAAATTAAACTTGAAGAAAAGAAAGCTATAATTGAAAATGAAAAACTTTTAGTGAGTTCAAAAAACAATGATGCAAAACAAAAAGAAAAGTGTATTGAAGACAGGAAACTAGAGGAAAAGAAGATCAAGCGAGATGTGAAAAAGACTATAAAGAATGATAAGATTCATAAAGAGGAAGTGATGAAAGATATTGAAGTGGTAGTGAAAGCAAGTGTGGAGGAGGATGACCTTGACTTCCTGCTCTCACTGAAGAAACCTGTGGCAGAGGTCACCGGCAAGCTGCACCAGTCGGGCAAGCAAGGTCGCTCTGCTATCGAAGGTGAGTCATGTTGAAACTATTTACTATGAGTTTTTTAAATAATTTTTTTTCATAATTTATCTAATAGCAGTTCCTACATTCAAACAATTGAAAAATATTTGGCAACACAGTGTGTGTTTTATTTTATTTACGATGAGGTAGGAATGAGGCAGGTGAAATTTAGAAAAAATGATTACTGTAAACTATGCCTGGGCAGGATCCCAAACTCTGGGGAAAAATTTGGGAAGTTTGATGTTCCCAAAACTTGGGCGGGAAAAAATTATTTCCCGAGATTTATTGGGAAAAAATTTCAACAAAAGGACAATTTATCAATGTCACAGTTTATTTAATGTTCATTAAGAATATTATTAATTTATTAAATGTTAAATTAACCTTATATTCCATTAAGAATATTATTAATTTATTAAAAGTTAAATTAACCCTATATTCCATTAAGAAAATGGATACCCAAAACTTTGGACACTTTTGAATTACAACTACCAAGTCAACACAACTAAGAGCAATTAAACAATATAACCACATTAGGCTGCATATGATTGATGATATTATTTATCTCTGAACAGATATAAGGCAGAAAAACATATACTTAGTGTAAAATAATGTTAAAAATGGCTTTTAAATATCAAATTATGCAAAAAAATAAACCTTCATCACACTTATTTATATAAAGTTTACTACTACTAGAAAACAATGGATCACATGTATAAAAAAAACCTTAACACACAAATAAATATAAAGATAGAAATATCCTAAATGTAAACAATTCCCTGAAATCTCTCCTTGCTAGATAAATACCCAACTTAACTGATGTTTGACCGGTTAGTCAGTTGGCAAGCATTAGCACGAGTAAAAGCTTTAAAAACGAGACCACTGGATCTAGGTTAGAGAGCCTTAAAACAAATAATGGAAAATTACTCCCAAAATACCCCTTTCTTACTGTTGTCTTACTCTCATTGTGTGGGATGGTGGTACACCAGGGAAAATAGCACAAAGAGAACAAGACAATATGTAATAATGTTTTTACAGTGTAAATTGTACATTGTAAACAGTAATAATACAAAAACCAACCTTGTATTTTATATCATTTTGTAATTATTCTTAAAATGGGCCATGTTCTTCCTTACCTGGAGATATCTGGGATAGATACAGGCTAAAAATTAAAACATAACTATCAACAATGATGACATTAAAGGAGCAAAACATGATATTATTTTATCCATTTAACAATTTAATTTTTTATTTGATTCTCTACTTGATTATTAATACAATTCAAATTTAAAAAATACACAGTAAGTTTAAAAAATAAAACTGGAGAAAAGAGTCCCATGTAGCTAATTTAATTAAAATAGATTTAAGTTTCTTTTTAAAAACATGTAGGTTTTTGCTGTCTTTGAGTGGTTTTGGGAGGTGGTTTCACATTTGGTAATCATTAAATGAAAGCGTGTTATTTTCTCTGCTTTGTTCTAATTGGATTTAGGTATAAATCCCCAGCATGTCTTGTGTGGTAACTGTGCTGAGTGTTGGGTTTTTTCTGTGAAATTCTTCACTTTAAACCTTAAAGTATACAAATAATAATATAAATCCTCTGATTTAATAGCCTAGCTCAATAGTTGCACACAAAACTTTAAATGGTTGTATTTCAATATCAAAAGTTTTCTGTTATACAGTTCAATTTTTAAAGAAAGAGCTTTCTCTGATAGCTAGATAAGCTACTAGATCTACTATAACGTATTCATAAGTCGAGTCCTGTGATATGCTGCTGTAACTTTTGATATATATTATCAATACCTATAAAATAACATCAATAATAAAGAAATATGTTATTAATGTTGGCTGCAAGAAATGTGTTTTTACTTTTAAAATGATCTTCCTATGTTAATTGCACTGTACATATTACACTTACTTGATATGAACCAAAGACTAGGACATATGTATACAACCAAACATTCATGTGGGCTGATAATAGTAGGGTCACTAAATTTATTTAACCTTAATAATACAATCTGTATTTTTTTGGCATTAGCTGAATCCAAAAATTAAATGTTTTTTTTTCTTATTAGTGCCACCTAGAACAAATAAAATAATCTGGCCACAAGCTGTTAATGTACTGGTACCTCATTTCACAAGGATTATTTTTTGTACATTTTAATATATTTCATTTTACACACTTAGTTTTGTTGTATAATATTTTGGGGGTAAAATAGTGAGGAGTTTTTTTCCTGTTGAACAGGAGCCACACAAAGTTTTGTAAATCAGGTTTATTTTATGTGTAATCTTTTGATTTTGGCGTTTTATTGTCGTGTTGACAAAACCTGTTTTCATTTGTCTTCAGATGACGAAGCTGATGGAACAAATCTCCTCCTTTTGCCCTCTAATGTCAAGAAGGATGAAAACTTGGAGGACTGGCTCGACTCAATGCTGGATGACTGAGAGCAATGGATAACCTATTGTAGACCGTCTCATAGTGGCATCTATAGACACTGCACGGAAAATTGGTCTTTCATGAAACATTTGCTTTTCCAACCAAATAAAATATAACCACTAAACTCGATGAGCAAATGTCAAACCATCTATAGCCTATTATTTAACATATATTCTATACAATCCACATATTTTTACTCAGTAATCTTGTAAGTGGTAAAATACATTATGGATTATTAAAATTATTAATTAATTGAAACATTTATTTTTTAGAATTCAATTTATTTATTTTATAATGTTTCATCCTGATCACATCATAATTATCAGAATAGAAGAAACTGCAGAACCTGTACAAGAAAAAGTGGTGTATTTACATAGGGGGAATGGAGACACACATCCCCCACTCCTGGGTAGATATATTCCCCTCCTTACTCATTTATTGTTCTATGGGCATTCATGGCAATATTATAACATGGGCATGCCTGGTTGGCGCAATAAGGGAAGACACTTCTTTCAGGATTTTTTATTCAAGGGAAAGTCCCCTTCACTTAATACATAATTTAATTTAATGCTTCAACCTTCTGAGGCATCATGGTCTAAGGTGTCACTCTCATGATAGATCAGACTGCCAATGACAGGGAGATCGAGGTTTGAATCTCGGTTGGTTGTACTGAAGGTGGTTTTTACAAAAAGGTTTTCCACTCTCCTTCCATACAAATTCTGGTATACTTCCTCTAAATAGAATCTTCCTCATCCCTAATCCATTAGCATAACTAGTACATAAGCGCATAACCCAAATGAGTAGTAAGACGCGTTGCTAAAACAAATTTTAAAAAATACCTTAACTTGCAAATTTTAGCTACTTTACAAATTTTGGTATGCATCATCATCATCAAAACCAACAAGGTTTCAGCCTGTGGCCAGGTATATATATATAGTAAAAATGTAGTAAAATGCTTCTATCTCCCTCTCATCTCACATGCTTCCTTCACAGCGCTTATACATTCTTCTTGTCTCACTCACACTTTTGCAGCTCTCTGTTCCTCCCATCTCTTCCTTTGGCCTCCCTTGTGGTATTTTCCCTCCTCATTACATGCCCATGTACCCCTTGTAGCCAGTGGCAAAGCACGATGACAATTTTTGTGTAAGCTGAGGCACACTTAATAATGTCTAAAATGGGATTTTTAATAAATTATATAATACAGTACTGGCAGACTTTTTTTTTTTTTTTCATTAATCCTTACATTCTGCCCCAGTGCCTATTCTATATACTGAGGCGCTATTCCTACATTAAACTGTTGTTCCCATTTTTACCCTTATACCATTTTTTTTAACTACATGTAGATTTAAACACTTAACCTAATCGTCCGTAAACTCCCATCAAAGACTATACCCTACTATCTCACACTATAGTTGGTCCGCCCCGGGTATTTAATGCCCCCGGTACCCCTCGCCGCTCCGCAGACCCGCGACCGCCTGGGACCATGTTTTCAGGGCCGCGGGTCCAAGTCTCGGCGATGAGCATCCCCCTAACCACCACCTGGGGAGGCGCCCTACCGGAGTTTTCACTCCGCCTACTTTCTATAGACCACTACCTATTCTAACTTAACCTAAACTAATACTTATACAAGGAATTTTTCACTACTGTATTACAATCACTACACACTACTCTATTTTAGCCGGCTCTTGTTGTCCTTCTCCAGCACTCTTCTTCTTCCATGCTGCCATCATTCTCTTGCTTCCCAGCTGGAACCGGGACTTCCACTGGTTCATCAGCAGTTTTCACCACTGGCATCCAGCGGGAATCCACCATCAGCTGGGCTCCGGCTTACCAGGAGCCATTCCTGAGTCTGTCCGGCCGGCTTGTAAACCCACCTAGACTACCCATCTACTCTATTCTATCCCTACCAGTTTCTGTCAAGGAAGTCCCCTTCATCCGTCTCGTCTTCACTTGTCGTCACATCCATGTCCATACTCGTCTCGTCCAAGTCTTCTTCCAATTGGTCGTACCTAGTTCGTCGTAAGTCCCTAACGTATCTGTCCTTCTCCCTAGCCGACGCGTTGTCTGCTATTTTGTCTAGGAAACCCCACCTTTCCACTGGCAGACTACTACTACTACTACTACTACTACTATACTACTACTACTACTTACTACTACTACTACTGCTACTGCTACTGCTGCTGCTGCGCTGCCGCTGCCGCTCGTACCGCTACCCCTACCCCTACCCCCTACCTCTACCCTACCACCCCTACCCTACCCCTACCCTACCCCTACCGCTACCCTACCGCTACCCCTACCTACCTACCGCTCCCGCTACCGCTACGCTACCGCTACCGCTACCACTACCACTACCACTACCACTACCACTACCACTACCACTACTACTAAATATTAATAACAATAGTAACAATGATTTTTAATTTTTGGTTAAACCTTCGTTAAATATCTAATTTTGGTCTTGCTATTTTTCCTTTTAAATGCACTTTTTGTTCAAACGACTCACTAAAATTATTTACCAAAGAGTCAATTGAAACGAAAGAGTCATTGTTGATTTCTACAGCGTCTCCCATTTTTTTCTACAATACATACACTAAATCCTAAAATATTACTCATATATATATATTATAATACAAAATTTAAAACAACTCAAAATAATAAATTTGAAGTCTCATTCACAAAACTAAACTAATTTACACTGAAAGACACCTTTAAAACACATACGGATTGCTTGGAATGCAGCACTCACGAGTCGGGGATAGCCAGCTTACTGGTCGACTTCAGTGCCTGAGATGAACTGTTGCGCGCGCATTACCCTCTATAACTCCCTACAGACATGATTCTCCAGGTGCTTTAGGCGGAAAGAAATCAGCTTATCTTGCCAAAAGGAACGGACACATTTGCTTCGTGAGCCTGTTACCTGTCACTACGCTTTAAAAAATGACCATTAAGATTTCAATTCTACATCTGTTCTATGTAATGAGACATTTTCTCTCCTTTTTCAAAACCTTTTGGGATAGCTGAGCTTGTCCTGCCTACCCTGACGCCTCGCTACTGCTTGTAGCCCAACTCTTGCCTCAACATCTTAATTTCTAGTGCTATTTATCTTGGCAGCGGCTAATATGCTACTAATTATCATTAAAATGGTGAACCTTTTTTTTTTCCCCATTTAAATTGACAGTGTTGCTGCCTCTTTGGTCTAAGAATTTGGCGACATTATTATTGTATTGTTTGTCATTTATGTAGATGCTATGAGACTGTAATTTGGTGAAGTAAATTTGTTTTTGTAACACTTGATCTTTTCGTAATTGCAAAGGGTCTAGTTGTGATAGTGAACTTGAAATAAAACCATGTTGTTTTTGAACATGAATATTTGAATTTAATGAGTAATTTTTGTGTTAGCGCTGTTTATTTAATATAATGAGTGTCAAATTACATATGCCTTAAAGTTTGAAAGCCAGGCATACCCCTAATATTAAACATGCAGATCTGTATGGTTTTTAATTAGTGAGACCCAACTAATCTTGAGTCATTGAAAACATTAGCAGGCCCCCTCCAACCTGCCTCTAACCCAATTGGCCTCAACCATTACACAGAATGAGCAGTTCAATCCTAATTGGACCTCCCTCCCTTGACATCAATTTGTGGACATGGCCCTTAAAAGTTATATTTGTGATTAATATTTTATTGTATGGATAAAAATGAAAAGGGAAATATAAATCTACAGTCTTACACAATATATAAATACTTCAGACTTGCAGAAAAATAATGTACTAGATCAAAGTAAATTGTCGAAATGAATCATATGCAAGACATGATGCATTTTTCAGAGCTTTTTCTGCAGGCTTGCATTTTGTTTATTTAAGCCTACATTATTTCCACGCCTGTATAATTTTAATTTGTAGTTATTTGTCACTTTTCCCTAAAACTTTATTTATCCTAATTTATTTTCAATCGCTTTTATATCAAAACTTAGCATAATATGATTTATTGGACAAATCCACTCCTAAAATATAACCTATAGCTTTGAATTCACTGTTGTGATGAATAATTTGTTCATGCTCTTTTTCTTTCAACATTTTTTTAATTAATTTTTTTTTTAACCACGTCTTACTACCTGTTCGGGTTATACGCTATTAAATGGCTAAAGATGAACAAAGTGTTGGTTTTAAATACTTCTTACAGTTAGTCCTCAGCTTACGCTCAAGTTTAAATACCATGTAAATCAAATGGTGCTTGAAAAACATACATGTATGACCTGTGTTAGTTTCAAAGGTTAATTAAAGCAAAACAGATTCTGCTTATTAAAAACTTTTGAGTAAATGAGTGGCACTCAAGGTGTAAACAACAAAATGGTCATGACACTATCAGCTGTGCATCAGCTTAGTAGGAATACTATCCATTATTTTTCGAGTGCCACTTGATAAATAGCACTACTAGTCATAAGTCAAAGCAGTGTAACTCAAGGACTCTACAATATCTCTTCATTACTTGTGTTGAACCAATTTTATTTCAGCTATTATCAAATGTTTTAATATTAAAAGTTTACTGTTACAGATGACACTAAATATAAAAGTATTTTTAAACTTTAAAGTAATTTCCTACTTTAGACATACCCCTTTCCTACTTACAACCATGTTGATGTTATTTTATATCTTGTTCCTATCTTAATTTCAGAGTCATAATATGTACAACCCCTGGTATAGTAAAAGCTTTTTTTTCATAATTCTTTTAGCTAATCATCAAATTTGTTTTATAATCTTTAGTTTAGGTCCACATCCAGAAATTTATTCTTGGTGTTGAGGTATGTTTTGACTATTTTATTACTCAACTGAGCTAATAGAAAACAAAAATAAAGATTTATAAATATAGAAAAACAATTTGCAAACATTGTAAAATTATGTGAAATGTGAGAGAAGGAAGCCAATAACCATACTTCACACTTACACCTTCTAATCACACATTATTTTTAATTTTTCCTTATTATTGTGTTACACCCCTCTCTCCAACCTTTCCTTACGACCACAGATAACTTAAAGGTAGAGGGAGGTTAGTAAGCTACATAGATTATACAAAGGACATTAAATGCAAGATTAAATAACAATACTATAAATGGTTTATTCAAAGCAAAAACAAAGAGTTCTTTTACATGGTCTCGATGATCGTACTTAGTTCTGTGGAAAATCACCACCACAATTTGCACCACCACTTCCTAAAAATAAATAAAAAATATATATATATATATTTTAATTTCTTTTTAGGAATTGGTGTTGCGTGTTTCACACTCTCTCTTGAGATATATAAAGAATGATAGGACACTTTGATAGGAACATGTAACAGAAATATCATAATAACATAAAGGACAAACAGAGGAAATGGAAATTAAAATTAATGTGCAACTGTGAAAGTGATAAGAGGTTGGACATGTGATGCGAGTATAACAAGAAATGATGAGAGAAGTTTCAATCCAGGCATAACAACTATTTCTCCATATTGGCTTCCATCCACATTGTTAACAATGTTTCTGTGAAACAATCCCCATTTTACTAAGCACTTATTAATCACTTAAATGCCATTTAAGTTCTTTATAGTCATAAATATTTCTATGATAATGTTACTAAATATAATTATTTCTCTATATGATTATTTTCTAATATTTTGAAAAATCTTGTCTTGATAATTATTGATTACTATTTAAGATCTGCCAATTTTTGAAGGTTAAATGAACTGTATTTTATTTAAATCTAAAATAGTTTTCTTATAACTTTTACAACTTTTGATATTTTGAAACCACCATTTTGAAAATATTGTTGTTATGAGGTTACCTAACCTATAGCATGAATCTCAAGGACTGAATTATACTAATCAAAATTAATATTTTTTGTACAAGTCAATTGTGATAACTATTCAAGTTACTTAGGATTTTATAATCCTTAAATGTATTTGGAGGCTATCTATATTTTGTATGTTTCATTCTACTAACTATAATTTTTCACACATTCAAAGTGTAACTAACATATTTATTTGTAGAGTTAATAGAAAATAAATTATGCTGCATACATTTTAAATTGTTTGATTTCATTGAGTAAATCATATTTAAGTGTACTAACATTCTTTACCAAATTCCTTTTTCTCCCCCTTTTTTTTTTTAGGAAGTTGTATTGCAAGTTTCACACTACCTCCTGATAAGTTCTGACAGATAAAACCTAGGTCGGAGGATCGGACAGTAACGATCAAAAGGTAGCAGGTGGCAGCAATGTAAAGTGTGAACCGTTTTCTTGTGTTCATTGTTAAAGTCATATTTTGTTGGTTCCCTTTTATATGATTACTATCCAACTTTTCTGTACTTTCTTCCATATATAACAAAATACTTATATATATATAATGTGTAGTCCTGAATGGTGAATTTGAAATGTCCCTTATGTCTTTAAGAAAATAATTTTCGTTTTAAATATTTGGGCTGAACCTTTTCATTAAATTTCATTTCTATTGATTTTTTTCTCAATATTCTAAATAATTATCTTCTATTGCTCCTAAAGGTGAAGAATTATTTATAAATAGATACATAAATAATTGGCTGATTTGATTTAATAGCAATATGACTAATATATTGAGTTCTGCTCATTAACTTTACACTCTTTTAAAATATGATCATTTCTTTTATTATTCTGTTCTAATTAATAATTTTTGGAACCTGCTTCGGTGGCCGAGTGGGCTAATAGGCTACTCTCATGTCAGACTAAACTGCCAATGACAGTGAGATAGAGTTTCGAATCTCGCTCGGGTGTACTGAGGGTGGTTTTTCCAAAATGGTTTTCCACTCTCCCTCCACACACGTCCTGTAAATATAACCTTCCTTTAAATAATAACCTTTGGGTCAAAAAGTTTTAAATCAAAAAAGTAATATAAGCAATAGAGCTATAATAAGATGGTTAACTTTGACTCCACTATGAAAAAAAGTTGTTACAGGAATAGTGTATTTTCAAAGATAAATTTGTGTATGGATTAAAACATAACTTGTTACATAAAATTCCACTAATCCCTCCACACATAATATCACCATTTGTTAATGTTGGACAGATTCTTTGTATGAGGAATATCACCATAATATTCATATTATCCCATTTTCCTATTCTTTGGAGCTGAACAGGTTGGTAACATAAAGCATAGTGCTAGATTGGCCCTTAAAACAATACATTTGAAAAAAAAGTTTGTTTAGTTTAAGGTGCTAGATTCACATTGCACATGGTCAGTGTTGATAATTAACATGGATTGGCGATTGACTCATGTTGGAGAGCTCTCAGGGTGATTCACACACGTGACATCATATAGTTCCTACCAATACCTTTTCAAGATGATGTTATGGGGGTGGTTTTCCACACGTTACATCAATGTAGTTATTCTTCTCGTACTCGCATCTTAATTTGAACTATTAATAATTGGTGTTCTAAAAGTAGTGGCAAATACCTTATAATACTAATACTGGACAATAAACTACTTTTCGTGTTAAAAAGCGAGAGTGCTGAGCAGTGATGTAGCCAGAGTTGGTGCCGCCCCTCTCAATACACAACATACTTTGACATAAGTCAAAATTACGCATAGGGGATAAAAATACACCTTTTTTATTTCTGAAGTGAATAATTTAATTACAACATTCTACAAGTTATTTTTCTAGTTTTTCTGTTAGAAAAATGATCGATGATGTTATTGAGATCTACTTCCTCTGTTAGTTGCTGTTCTATAGAAAGTACGGCAAGATTTCTTAACGGTATAGTACTCATTGTGTATCTTAAGTAATTCTTGATTAATTTTAATCCAGAAAAACTCCGTTCACAGGCAGCAACACTAAAAGAAATTGTTGGGAAAGTTCGCAGAAGTATTACAATATTTGGAACTGAGTTCCTAAGACTGTATTTTTTAATAAACTGCAAAAGTTCAAGGGGATCTTCCTTTCACGTCTCTTTTTCGTCTTGCTTAGCAGCAACAACAATAATACTCTGAAGTCCTTTTCTCTCAACGAGGCACTCTTCCTTATAAATGTCATCGTACCAGTAGTCATTATTTAGAATACTCGTATTTGTCATTCAAAAGATTCGATGGAGTGAGAAAGACATATTTCTCAGCAATAAGATGAAGCTGTTGAAATCTGAGAGTAGTTTATTGATCACTCTGTACAGCTAATAAAACATTTCTCTTCTCAACTAAGTTTCATATGACAATTCAGCATCTCGTGATTCTTCACCAGCCATCAATATTTTTCTTTCTACATCGACGTTGACACTCCATGACTATCCCAAGATCATCACGAATTTATTTGGCATAGGCTATTGAATTATTAACTAGTTCGTACCTATTTTCAGTAAAAAAATCCTTTCAAAGCCTCAAGTTATATATCACATTGTTGTACGTTCAATTCTTTTATTTGGATGTATACCTGTGTGTTGTTAATTCCTAGAAGGACAGGCCAAGAAAGCACAGAAAGGGAAACGATTGTAACGCACCAAGCAGCACGCCAGCGGCTGACCTGGTAATTTCTTTATCACAAGTTAACTGTTCTAAAGCACTTCAGATTGTCGAATATATATTGTACAATACTCACAGCTTCTCCCCTTGCACTCTATCGAGTTTCTACTGCGTGCTTGACACTCACTTTGACCAGTAACTGAAGTCAAAATATCTCAGCGATGGGTCAAGGAAGAAAAAAACGTGAACAAACTCTCCCAAGGTCCAATAAAAGGTTACAGAATTCGCAGCTACAGAAACTGCGTGAATACCCGCCAAATTCAGCCTGTGATTTGTACTTGTGGCACATTCTGCTTTTCTCTTAAGTTCCTTGATACATCTCTGAACGCCAGTATGTTGACCAACCATCACAGCAGCATTATCATATGCCTATCCTCTACAATTTTGAATAACAATTCCATCGTTTTCTAATTTTTGCAAAATCATAGTTGAAATATTCTCGGCAGTTTTACCTTTTGTTTAAATGAAATCAACAAATTATTCTACTTTCTTCACTTTATTTCCATCGATCATAACATAGCGCAAAACTTGGCTCGTTTGATCCTTATGAGAAATATCAGGAGTTCTGTCTAATATCATAATATAAAAGTACTTGGCTTCTTTTATTTGCTCGATAACTTTGCTTCTTAATTTCCCCCCCAAATTTCTATAAACCCGTTCTGAATAGTAGGCGACATATAGTTTTTAGCAAACTTTTTCCCATCTTGATTCTTAGAACATGTTCACGTAGCACTGGATCGTATTTCACTAAAAAGTGAACTAATTCTAAAAAAAAAAAACATCCTTTATTTCCCCGTTGATTCAGATTCAGCATTAGTCTCATAATAAATTCTCTACAAATAATTTTTCCAGAGGCCTGAGACTCATGAAGAGAAGGATTTCTCCAAAAAAAATATATAAACAATATCCATAAAATAGCTTACAATATTCAGAAACTTAGGAACGGCTGGTCTGAATAGATCCTCAAAAACTCTCCCTTTGTTAGAATCAATGTATACATGGGACAGACAAATTAATGCTATTTTGTTCTTATTTTAATAACATTTTAAAACTGCTATTGATAGAAAAACATTAATACATATAACTAATGTAATATAATCAGTGATATTTACCTGTCAAGCTACCCCTTTGTAGGTACATTCCGTAAATAGTTGAAATTTTAAATAGGTGAAGTTTGAGTTTCGTGGTTAGTATACAACACCATGCCGCTAGGTAGAAGCACTCTGGTTCTTCGCACGTGAGTCTGTGTTATTACTATAGAACTGACCAGTGTTATATCATAAGGTATTTGGTAGTGGTGTATCCACAAATCTAGGTCAAGGGGCGTCCAAACTAAAATGAAACCACTTACTTTTAAAGACGGAAATGGGGATTGGGGGTGTTTGATAGTGGAAAATCTGTGAATGTTTTCAATGACTAAATTTCTTCTTCTCCTGTGGATCTGTCCTGAGACAAGTATCAACTGACAGTCTTAATTTGTTTCGCTCCCAAACTTTTTCTTTCAGCCTTTTGTATCTGCCACTAAGACAAATAAAAATTAGCTTTAATATTTGATATCGATGATTACATTTCACTACCTTTATCAATAGTACTTATATTACCAGATGACGTCCCCAGGATGGGAGGGAAGAGAGAAAACTGACTCAAAAAGGGATTTGTTCACAGGATTTCCTCCAAGTACTATCTCCCTAGTTAAAAAAATATAAAACACAGCTAATGGCTATGAACAAGCTATTCAATTGTGGCCTACAAGCTACGGCTCGTCTACAACTTGTCGTACCCGTTTATAGGAATAGAAGTAATATATCGGCTGTCTAAAATATCGTCGGAGTCTGAGTAGTAAGTCAGAAGGGCGTGTTGAAAGGCATGAACATTGTCGGTTTCTTCCAACCATGCCGTTGCAACACCTTAAGTCTAGCCAATTAGAAACTAAAATATTTGGACTACTAAAATCAGTTAAAATGCATATTTATTTAATCTAGGAAAATAGTTCTTGTAAATAAAAATAAATATTGATTGCATTTTTTAAATTTATATTAAAAACATAATACGTAACCCTTTACAAATATTTTAAAATTATTTGCAAACATGAATATGACTTTGATTTTGTAGGCATAGTCCATGCTGATGTATGTATGCTCTTTGCCTTGATTTATTTCGCGATAGTTTTGTGGAAGCTTAAACTGTTTCAAATTGAATTTTGATTGAGTCTGTCAGGCAATATCCACCATTCGTCCATCATAACTTGGTGGGAGGAATAAGGTGGATTGTCCATCTCAAGTTGCAATAATAATTATGAGCCCAAAACTATCTATTAAATCCTAATTATGCTCCTGAAGCTATTTAGATCCGTAAACTGTGATAACATTAACAAAGGGGAGATTTTTTCTCTTATTGGGCCTATTTCTCTATCGCTACGTCAATTGTTTATTGCTAAGACATTTACATCTGAAAATAAATTTGATATAACAATTTTCTGATCAATCATTTTGAAAACGTGAAATTACGCTCCTAGCTCTTGGGATTCCTTGATGTATAGTAATATAAAATCACAATGATTAATAATTAGATAATGAATGCTGCAAAAAATTGTAAACTTTTAAGCAACAACCAAAGGAACAAGGTTAAAACTCCATAAATACTTCATACGAAAAAACAAAAACACTGTCTAGCTACTACAGTTAGAATATCCCCTCATTCCCCACCCTCCCTCCCCCCTTCTTCACCCGTGTATTCTCTAAAATGGTAATAAATATGCTGGTCAAATACATTATGATACATGCATTGATCTCTATAATATAACTGGATGGACATATACATGCACATTCCAAGGATAAAGGCGTGACGCTCAAGTGTATCGTCTGCTACACTGAGGGGGGGGACAGATTTAACGGTTTCTTTAAATGTTCTTATGTGAAAACATGTCTCTGATGAATAAAAGTGTTATTATTTGAAAATAGTGAAGTATTATACCACACTTTCCTGAAGAAACATTTACATTAAAGGATATACAATCCAGTTTTACAGGTAATACTGTACAATTACGAATAAAACCTTAGATATTTCAGTTTTTATGTAGTTGTCATCAATGCTGCTTACAGTCTGTCACGACTACACTTATATTTAAAGTTGGTTATTAGCTTGTATATTGGTTTCATAAACAATATTATATTGAAAGTTCGATAAATATAATGAACAAGGTATCTTAAAACTTGATTACATTTGTTTGAATGACAAACTTTGTATAGTTGCCATGTATACAAACTATCACTTAGGTTATAGGCTTGTGGAAAGTATTATTATAATACCTGTTTTTTTTAATTTGGCTCATATCTTTCAGAAACCATATTATGTTGAAATTTCGATAACTATAATGAAACAAGTTAGCTAAAAATTGTATTACATTTGTTTGAATGACACACTGTGTAGAAGTCTTACGTTCAAATAATAATTTAGGTTATTGGCTTGTAGGAAGTACAGTATCTACTAAACCCTGATTTTAGTAATAATCCCAATCCGTAAAGCCTTATTTCGTACCAGAATAATATCATATATATAATATTTTGGTAGGATAAACGGCAATTTAAAACGGAAGTATAAATTTCCTTCTGTAAGGTCTTTTATGCTAACCAAACACAACTATAGGGTAGTATTCTGGTACGAGATAAAGCCTTACAAGCGAGCTTCCTTCAAAAATCATCGTATATATTAGGCTACATCAACTTATTTAAAGAAAAAACTAACCTGTTTTGAACTTTTATATGCTCTTCAAAGCTTTAACTAACATATTTATTTAATTTAACCATTCACACATTGATGTATCTAATGTATTCAATCAAATTAATGAACGATGTCAAAATGCCACATTTCCGTGTATGGGTGTAAGAGAGAAAGAGATACCCAAAAGTTTTCTTCTCCCTTACACAATGGTATGCAGACGACAGCTCGAAAATTTCAGCCACAGATGTCCATCCAGTTATGTTATAGAGATCAATGGATACATGTGCCTAGGATCCCTAAACATAATCAAATATGTATTTAATTATCGCATAGTTTAAAGCTTGTTGTTTATGCTATTGTTTTACAAATATTATTCACATTTATTTTATTTTATTTAGCTATACTAGCTTAGTAAATAAAATCATTGTGATATTGATTCTTGAATATTTGTTCAACAGTTGGCGCACTGTTTTGCTTGCGATAAGTATTCAGCAGGCCCTGAGTTCTAAACACCCTAGTTCATTGGCCAATGTTTGTTGGCGAGGGGCAAGAGGGAGTGTTGCCATCCCATAGACATTGGTCAAGGTCATTAGAACTTATCTAGCGTTGCCTGCTGTTTTCAAGCAGCAGTTCCTGAGCTTCATAAGCTGGGTAGGTAGAATACCCTTTTAGAGGAATAATTGCTTAAAACACAATATTCTTGAATTATGAACAAATATTAATTTACAAATTAATAATATATAGATACATTATACATGTATATTTATTCACAATTTAAACATTACTATCTACACAGCACAGACAACATTGAATTTAGAAACTAGTCCATATAACTATGGGTATGCGGCGCAGAGAGTACGCCACTGCTCTTTACAAAGACGGACAAGCGGATGTGACAGGTTGTAGACTAACCATTACAAGCCTGATCAATGGAGATATTACAAATTGATTCGATTTTGGTAACAAACTGAAAGCTAAGCTAACAACTTCAGATAAGGATATTATGGAATAGTATATCACCTCGCTATTATATCTTGTTGACATTTTTCAAAATTAAAAAATATATATGCGACAGATTTGATGCAAAAATAAAATAACACAAAGATCTAAAATGTTCTTCATATGTTTTCACATGATGAAAACGAGATTATGATTTGGATTTATAAATGCAGATTATACTTGGAACTTTTTTAATTTAAAAAAATTGCAGATTGAGGCTTTTTCAATGTTGCTACTTTCAATATTTTTCAATAGAATATAATTTTTTTGAATAAATGAGAAATTAGTCACTATTTTTAACCTTATGCTATATTTAAAAATACTTTTAATCAAAATCTCAATTTTTTCAAAAATTATGTATTTGGTTTATTAGGTGTTATTTTATAATTGATATCTATTTTAGCACTTAAGATATTTTAAGGTTTATCAATATAATATAAATTTGATATATATTGAATTATTAATAGTCCTAAAAATAAAGCATCTAAATTGCTGTATAAATAAAAATGATTTTGCACAAACTATGGCATAGTCTTAAATTAGGTTGGCTAAGTCTTATTATAAGAAAAATACTAGTAGCTGATTTATTAAATAACTAAAAGTTTATCTGAGGTCAAATGGTTTTAAGTTTTATTTTTATTTTATACACAAGATATGCCAACATTCAGCTTGACCATTAAAAAAAAAAGTTGGTTTAATCTTCATTGCAGCAAGATTAAGGTTAAAGGTTGTAGATTCACTAATGAGCTTATCACATAAACAATGACGAACATAAACCACATAATATGCAGATTATTTCCACGAATGAGCTTTAAACATACTTGAATATTAGAATACCTCGATCAACAAGATATATTTGCAAATGGTGGAATAATCACTATACGTTAATAATGATAGTTCCTTCCATTCTAAGGGATACATCACAATTATACAGGGTGGGACAGAAACAATTAGACGATTAGTAACTTGAAAATTAACACTTTAATTGAAAAGTAAGTATTCAATAGCTAAATAAAATCCAACTACATACTACAATTTTAAACTTTTTTAAGACAATGTCACTCAGGTGAGCTCCACTGGACGTCAGACAAACCTCAGCCCGTTGTCCATCACTTTCCTCAACAAAGATCGTCTAGTTGTTTCTACCCCACCCTATATTAAATAGAGCTAAGGGTTTCATGCCCTCTAAATGCGACTTAACATCAGCACACCAATTGTATTCTGTATAATAAAGATAAACCTCACCCCATGAATGATGATAAATAATAATAATCATATTGGAAACAACCCCCTTACACCCAATAACAAACGTGAGCAAAAATAATAACCCTTCTTCCTTTCCTAGTCTCTTAATACTTAAGGTATATACACAACTTATAAACTAACTAAAATCTAAAACAGACACAACACCCAACCCCCTGGCCGTTAATTCATCACTGGGAAAGGGAAAACACACATTTCACCAATGGTAAATTTTAGGCCATGCCAGGGATCTAACCCAGGCCTCTTAGCTCAGTAGACAGACATGTAGAAATAATTATTAGCTTATTTAATTTAAATGATTTTTAACACTAAAAATTGACATACTGTTGGAATGCGACCCTGGGACCTTTGCGCCCTAAGCGACGCCTAGATTCGGAGAACCCCAAATCTCTCATCTTAGGCTCAAAAATGATTAATATAATTTACTATAAAGTATTATGAGTTTCGTTAATCAACAGTTCTTTGCCCTCCTCGATGGCTGCATGATCTAAGGCGTTAATTACACAATAGACTAGACTGCCGATGATGGAGAGATCGGGGTTCGAATCCCGGACCAGTGTACTAAGATTGGTTTCTCCTAAATTGAGTTATCTACTCTCCCTCCACGCAAATGGGGTACACTTCCTCTAAATTAAACCTTTATCATCCTTTGCTCATTAGTGTAGTTAGTACATAAGCGGAAAACCTGAAGAGGTAGTAAGACGTGGCGAAATAATCAGTTACTTAGAAACAAAAATAAAGAACAACTCAAGTCTCTAATTTTTGATTCAATGTTTTATTTCGTCATGACTTTTGAGTTTTATTCGCCTGATTGATCATTCTATTTGTCTGAAACTTACAATAATTTAAATACACTACAGGACTAAGTTGAGTTGTATATAAAATGTATCAGCATTTACCTGGCGAGAGAATGGAAAGCTATTATTTTTAAAAAATGCTGAAAACTACTTCAGTAAACCTGGCTTGGATTCAAATCGAATACTGAATTCCCGAGTCAGATCTGAACACAGCTATCGAGCTCGCTGGTTTTGAGCTAATTCCACCGAGGATTTACCTGCTATACCTACTCATCGTGTTCCCTTAAGGTAGATATATGTTTGCTGATAACTAAGCTGTGTAATGATGTTTATTGCGAGAAAAGTTTCATGAGCAAACAAATAAAGAGCGATAAAAACCGTTGACAAGTTTGAAGGACAAGATCTGGATGCCAAAAAATAAATATGCTTTAAGATTAAACATTGACCTCGCTCCTAGCCAAGATCGTTGAGATTATATTATGTCTGAGACGATTGTTCAAACCCTGATGGATTTTACATATTTAATAGTGACATAAGAAAGAGGGGGCAGGATTTCATTTCGAGGGGTGATATAACTTCAAACCGAGAAATCCATCGAGTATATTGATCCAAAAATGCTATGTCCACACCCACACATCTCAAACAATGACTCTTTAAAACCAACAAAACAAAATGGACAATAATAGCCAGAGAAACAAACATGATACCAATACAACACTGTTACTGTTCCAGTCCGCCAGTCTTGTCCACGTAGACATTACAGGTTACAAAACTGTGTAATGGCCACAGAACTGCTTCAATCAATCGATTTAACCATCGATCAAGCACCATCTATCGATACAAATCACTGTTTAATGTCGATATAACGATATTACATATTTTAGTGTGCACGTACAGGAAACTTGTGTTTTTCCTATTTCTTCTTATGTTGGTAGATAATGTTTGGATTATTTAATATTAGGATGAGGGAGAGGATACGAAATACTAGTTATTCGGCGTTCACTATAAGGGCAGCCTTCGACACTAATGGCCGCACTCGTGTTTAACACCTGTAAAAATAAATGGTATGGTGAACCACACATACGTTCTCTTTTATCTTAAAATAGATACATTTACTAACAAACGTTTTAAGATTTGTGAAACGAAATAATATAATTTGTTGCAGGAACACTCCGCCTAATAGCATAAATGAAATAATACACAGTGTTACAGAAACCTTGAGAAAAAAAAGGAACATCTCTGTCCACCAAAAAACAATACAATCAATTTACTTTTCATTGACTTGAATAATAAATGTATATATTTTTTGTTATTATTATTATTATTATTATTATTATTATTAAATTTATTATTATTATTATTATTATTATTATTACTAGCAATGCATCTTACTACCCATTCGGGTTATACGCACTTACGCTAATGTGTAGTGGTAGGGTGATTGTGAGTGAAATGGAGGACCTACAGCTTAACGTGGATCCGAACCACGGTGGAAGCCTGGCATTCCTCACATATTTGCTTGTTGCTCAGAGATTTTTGGTTTTATAACAATATATTTCAAATAAAAGTATTTTATATATAATACTATCACATCTCTACCGTAATAAATTTTTCACCTATCTCAAATAGTTGCGGAGATGTGTTGAAAACTGAAAGCATGAGCTCATGTAAAGTACTGTCTTTTTGTCTGGGAAAAAGAGAACTGATTTTTTTAAATGTTAAAACATGCTTAGGTACTAAATTTAATCAAAATTCCTTTGAGGAAATTTTGAAAAAAGCAACTCTTTCTCTTTTTGCCCTTAATTTTAGGGTGATATATCTAATCCAAAAATTCCTGAAGGGACCTTATGAAAACTCTAAATACCTAGTTTTAGCCCGATCGGCAAAATATGTTCGACTCCAGGCCAAGATACAGACAAATAGACAGATAGACAGCATCGCGAAAACAAAGTTTTTTGTTTCAAAGGGCCATGAAACGTCGATATTTATCAAAATCTTGAATTCGATATTTTAGATAAAATAAAACGTCAGTTAAAATTAGAAAGTCATTATTTTTCTACTATTTTAATTCAACATAATATAAATTAATAAAGATTTATTAACGCTATATTATGCAGATAAACGGATCCAAGGCCACTTAAGAGGTGGGGGGGGGGGCAAAGGGGGCACTCCGCATTTGCCCCGGACTTCACATTTTCTTAGAACGACCCTGAACGGATCTATTGCGGAAAATTATTTCTTGGAAGCGTATAAACCGATCGGGTATTAAGACGCGGTACTAAGTATTATTATTATTATTATTATTATTATTACTTTTTGGAGTGATGACAAGTGAAAATCAAGTTCAAACAAAAACTATTTCTCTAGTAAAAAAAATTAAGATTTTTTTTACATATTAGTAGGAGGTGGGCCTTATCACTCATATTTCTGAAATTAATACGCTTTTCACTTAAGCTATTAATGCCTTAATTTGAATGAAGAAGAGAATAAGAAAGTCGTATTAGAGAAAGTGCACCTGAATCAGCATGGAGAGAGGACTGTAAAACCACATACAATGCAAGCAATAGATATTTGAGCCTCAACCTCTCTGTCACCGGGAATACATTCTACTGGATCATTGATACCATATAACATGACCACCCACTCGAATTTGTTAAATGTAACATTTTTTATATCGTGTTTTTTGTTCGGGCTGTACGCATAAATTATTAATCACCTAATGGAATAAAGATGAGGAATTTAGAGGAAATGTATGTATCTGCATTTTAGTGGAGGGAGAGTTGGGAAACTATTTATGGAAAATTAACCCTAGTATAACTGACTGGGTTTCAAACCCAGATATCCCCACCACCGTAAATCCTGTCTATGACGAGAGTGACGATTTAGACCATGTGACCACCGATGTAGATTTTACAACTATTATTGTTAGAGTTTTGAATATTCTTCATCAACAAGTACAAGAATTGGGTTAAATACTTGTGAAACTAATTTTTAGAAGGACATGGTTAATTAATTATCTAACCTATTTTTTGCTAACTTTTGATACCCATGATAACACATAGACCTATCCTAATGTAGTTGATGTAAACCAGTTCTTTGGTTTTTAAACATTCATAAACTTTTATGATTTTCATATCTAAAAAAGGTAGTGGGTATCTCAATGAGGTACAACTGTTATGCCTCGCGGACCAATTCATAGGCGTCGCTAGCTCTTATTTGTTGGGGGGGGGGGGGAAACACAGACCTAACCTTAGTCCGTACTTATTATTTTGGGTTGAAGTGGTGAGGGGTAAAGAGGGGGGTACTTGTGGTGGTTCGTGGTGATGACGTCCCAAATCGAGTTGTCAATTCTTTTTACATTAAATATTTTATGAAGAATTTAAAGTGTTCTAACAAATAATTCAGCTTGTAGCTATTAAAAAAATTAATAGACTCCAATGAGCTACAAGCTCAACATCGATGAGGAAAAAAAAAATCATACTTTCGGGAGAAGAGGTTATAAACTACCTTTCCTTGTTACGGCCCTGGAAATAACCAATTTTCCCTCACATTAAATAAAGAATAATATCTTATTACCAACTGAATAACAAATATGTAATATAGTAACTCATTCAACTATTGTATTAATCATGTAGATTAATTACCTTAGTCATTAATGCATTGATCAAACGCTGGATCTTCTTTTTTTATTTTTGTGAATAAAACACCTCACTGTTTCGTTTGTATCGATATTATCCAATACGTATTTGTGCAGATGACAAACTGCAAAGAGATTTAGTTGTTTTTGTGCCATACTTGATCTTAAGTAGGTATTTAGTTTACGGAGTGAACTATAACTTCTTTCGCCTTACAAGATGACCTAGGTAACACAAGTAGTAAACGATTAAGTTAAGTTTAGGTTTAAGTTTGAAAACAATTCTGTTCACTAAGAGTGTGTGGTAACATTCACAGTTGGTAGTTGAAAACAGCGAGGTTTGAAAGATGGCATTGGTTCGAATAAAAATATTTTGTGACAGTTCTGAAAATAAACAGATTTATGGAAAACCCCTTTGTCTTGGCAACACAGGCTGGAACTAATCACTGAAAATATTGGCGAGAAATAAAGGGTATGATTCCTTACAAGAAAACGGGGGGGGGGGGGGGGGGTGTTGGGAAGTAAAAGAACTATTTCCAAGACAAATTTACTTGTCTAAAGATTATCGGAGCTTAGAAATCAAAGTGTCAATCATAAAAAAGATCAGACAAAAAGTCAAGCTGCAAAATATATGCTATATTATTAACAAAAATATGTTGTACTACATTTTGAATATTGAAATTGACGTACTTACATCCCCATTGTGAGAACCAGTTTGTTCCAAATTCAGTACGTTATTAAAAGTTTCCTATCTGAGTATATTTTGGGGGGGCGTGTCCCCCATATCCCCCCCCGCTAAAGAGCCCGTGGGTCAATCTGCACAAGGCAACAAACATAGTGAGCCCCAGCAAAATAAATAAATAAATAATAATGTCAGTAAACAAGAAACCATATTAATTTTAAAATGTCCACTTAGAGCCAGTATACAAGTACAACGTAGACGTAGTTGTATTGTGATTGTCTTAGAGTTAGTGAGATAACTGGGTCTGTTAATCCGCTTCGTAAGTCAGCGTCATTCTTGCAACAGACTGGACTGTCCATGACGGGGAGCTTAGGGTTCAAATCCCGTTCGGGTGTGTTGAAGGTAGATTCTCCTAAATGGTTTGTCACACTCCCTCCACCAAAATGTGGGTGTAGTTCCTTCTAAGTCAACCGTTATAATCCCTTACACACTAGAGTACATTAGTAGATGTGCGTGTAGCCCTAACATGTAGTTGGACGCGGGGCTATAAAAACAAACAAAAAAGCAAGTTTTTTCAGAAGTTTTATGATAGTGCAAATTGTAGTTAATTTTTTAATAATACCTATTTTAAAAATCTGCTGAAATTGGCGGACCAGAAGAAAAAATGTCGTGGGTTGTGGTTTGGACTACACTATTATAATGTAATGTTTGTCCCGACTCAAAAAATTAATTTTATTTGTTCCTAACCAAACAGTAGAAATACATTATTATTTTTACCCATAAAAACAGGCGTGCCTAGGCACGATATAAATTAGACCGTCATTTATCTACATCTCAAAATTCCCCCTCCTCTCACATCATACCATGAACATCAGCCTTAATACCCCGCCCCAACACCCGTGGTCACGTGGAAAGAGACGTCATTCTCGTTTGATCTGGTTTGCTGGTGATGGAGAGGTCAAGGTTCGAATCAGGCTGGGAGCGCTCATTTGTTTTTTCATAAATGGTTTCTCTATTTCCCTTCCTCTCCTTCCCCTCAAGAGTGTGATTAAAGTTCCGCTAAATTCAACCTTTCTTGTTCCAACTTTACTGGTGTAAATACGCGGTTCACCGAGACTGGTAGTAAGACATAGAGCACAAACAAATTTCCATTGATTCCCCTCCTATCCCCTCAGCACAATATAACCAACTAACTAGTCGTAACCAAACGAAGAATCACTTAAATCAACATTATTGTTTGTCCGAATCACAGGGTGTTTGGTTCGGTGGAGGGAATAAAACAGGAGCTTAGGTCTGTCTGCCTTTTGACAGTTTTTATAGCAAAAAAATTTTTTTTTGGCTGAAATAAACAAAATGTTGCTCCATTTAACACATTTAGTTTAATTTTCTACATATAATAATTTTGAAAGTTCTTGAATATTTGTAAGGATCAACGCGGACAATTCCTAGAACTCTTTCTCTTTTCTTGAGCGAATGACTTGACATCGAACAGGGTTTTACACAAGGTTATGTTATGTCTCCATGGTTGTTTGACGTATTCATGGATAAGTGTATGAGGGATGCTTGCAAGGACGCGGTTGATGTACTATTGGGCAATGTGAATATGAGAGTGCTGCTATGTACAGATGATGCCGTATTAATGGCTGAGAATCAAAGTGATTTGCAGAATGCATCAAATCGTTTGATTGTGGCGACAGACGGAATGGATCTTCCTATAAATGTCTCCAAAACTAGGGTGATAGTTTTTGATAAGGACGGATCAGGACATGATAGTCAACTTGGTATAAATGGAAAACTGTTAGAACAAGTGAATGATTTTGTGTAGAATTTTGGGTAGAATGTTTTGTAAAAATGGAAGGATAGATGGTGAAATCGGCAGACGGGTGAATGCATCTCGGAGACTAGTTGGATGAATGTGGACTATTGAAAAGAATCTAAAGTGTCAAAGATATCTATATATAAAAATGTGTTAACGCCAACATTGTTTTATGGAGCTGAAGCGTAGGTCTGTCAGGAGAAATACAAGATATGTATGGGGAAAAACTCGGATGTACAGAGTTACTGATTAATGGGGACTGAAGGAGTGCGGTTTGAAAGGGAATCCAATAGATCAATGGGAAAGAGGCGAGCTACGTTTGTTTGGGGATATTGAGAGAATGGGCGTGGATCGAGTGACGAAGCAAATATATGAAGGTAGAGTATGTGGATAAAAAGGAAGTGGTAGACCATGTAAGATAGCTAAATGTTGTAATTGATTGTGTGAAAAAGATAAACACTAAACAGAGCTTTAATAATAAAAGAGCATGTATGACTCGGTGTATGGATGTTGTTGAAGCGAAAGGAGTATGCAAGGATAGGGAAGTGTGGAGAAAGCTAGTGAGGATGGATTAAGTATGGAGTTTTTTTAATCTATGTTCAAAGTTTTGCCTACCCCGTAAGGGAATGACGTGATTAAGTATGTGCGTATGTATGTAAAAAGTTTCTCCTCAAATGCCATTATCATCAAGACACATATTTAATAACTTTTAATATACATATTTGTAGAAAATTAAATTAAATATATCTACTGAAATAGTATTTAATTTATTTTGGTAAAAAAAAGTGTTTATTACAAAAACTGAAAGAATACTGGTCTAAACTCGCATCCTATTTCATTCTTCCTCAAACTCAGCCGTTTTGTGAGTTTGTGCAAGTCTACAGCTTAAGCCTAATACTATTTTTTATAAAGCCTTAACCATTTAATTTTATGATATCGGGAACCCTCTCTTAATAGCGTCCATTCATTGACTAATCAAATTATTATATTATTATTGCAGCTTTGCTATTGAAAATTGGTTAAATTTGATAAGTTTATCTTAGAAATAAATATTTTCTTCAAAAAAAAATTAAGTTTGGTTTGGTATCTCGTTTTATTTATCTGAGGTGTTTAACGTACACTTTAGGAACGAACTGATTATATCATCACACAACTTACAAACTAACTTAAGTCTGGAACAGAAACGACACCGAGAACCCGGCCGTTAATTCATCACTTTGAAAGGGTAAACTCACATTTCACCAATGATAAACATTTCAACCATTCCTGAAATCGAACAGGGGACCCTTATCTGAGTAGACAAACAAGCTATCGAATGAGATAGGGTGTTTGAAATCTGTTTAGTAAAGCTCAAGAATTTTCTTTTTGAAAGAAATCCGTCATTTTTTCAATTATATTTTAACCTTTTAATATTGTGGAAATTCGAAAATTTTGTGTACATTCTCGATGACTTTAATTTTCATTTTTAAATGAAGAAGGTCGGTTTGGTTTGCACTCCGAGAATCACTGCCGAAACCATATATTAATATTTTAATGATACAGATGCTTCCAAAGGTTAAATATTCTCTAAGAAATAATGAGTAAAAATAAAATATAAACTCATGTTATCATCTGTTATCTGCCTCCATGGAAATCTCGGGTGAGCATTCATTGCCTCAGTGCTGTGTTTATTGAGCAATCAGCTCCACTTCATGACACAGCATGTTACGGCAGTGTATTTAAGGAGTTAACAACCTGAGCGAGTGAACCATTGTGCTAACGGATCTGTCAACAACATTACCATTGAACATAATTTTGAAGTAAGTAGGTGTCAACATAAGAAAATATATTCAATAGTTATCATCATCATCATTTTGTTAGCTAACTCTATTCTCAAGCTTATAAAGTATTTTAAATACTAGTTTTAATAGTAAGTTATATATTATAAGCTATTTATTACGGCTTTTAACTTTTCATAATACAAGATGGCTTTTCTATAAAGTTATTACTATTCTTAAAACCTTTTTCTCATTAATTTAACTAAGTATATTTGAGTGACATTATGTTTTTGATAATAATTAATAAGACTTTAATATAATTCATACTTATATAATTGTATTTATTTATAAATATTATAAATACCGGCGTCAAAAATTAGTTGAACCTTAAAGAAATAATATTTGGGACAGAAAACATTTAAGAAGAATATGTAAGTATTTTTCTTTTATCACTGCCTCTTGGCACCCATTCGGGCCTATGTACTAATTACGCTAATGTGTTGGGATTAGGAAGGTGTAATTTAAAGAAAGTGCAGCTGAATTTGCGTGGAGGTATAGAAAATAATCATTTAGGGATTACAACCCTCATTGTACCCGACCGGAATTGAACCCCGATCTCTCCATATTCCGTAGTCTAGTCTAATACGAGATTAGCGCGTTTGACCACGTGGCCACCGAAGCTCACAAGCTTAAGTTTTGTTAAATTATTGTAAGGATTATTCAACCAAATAACATATTATATTGTAGATCAAATTTCGATCAGGGCCATATCCAGACATTTATTTTTAGGCGATGAGGATTGGGGACTTGGCGGGGACTCATGGTGAAGTCCCCCAATAGGAAAGATCAAGGAATTTTTTTTCATCAAATCTCTCCAAGCCATTTAAAGAATTTTAAAAACATAATTGAGGTTGAGGGTGTTATGAGTGTTAAAATGTTTCAATAAGCTACAGTTCATTTTTCTTGGGAAATACCTTTTATAAAAAAACAAACTTTTTTGCAGAAAAAACTATTGACCAAGACTTATTTTATTAATTTAATTTTATAGGTATTAATACTATCTATCAAAAGTGACTGTCGGAGATCCCATGACTTGACGTATGAATACATGATCTAGTAGCTTTTCTTTCATATAAAGGTCATTTATATTAAAACAATACATTATTGTATATTAGCGACGTCGCCTACTTGAAGATTTTGAAGCTATTTTGTGAAGCGGGTTGCATCTTAACTTGACGCACCTAAGCAGTTTAAGCACTATCACACTTAGACGCCAAAGTACGAAATAGAAAGAAAGGGAAAGGAGATTAGAAGTTCACCCTGAGAGGGCTCTTGTCTATGTGCTGATATCCCTTTCCCTCTTCCTCTGACGGGTTTACATAGTCACTTTAATATTTGCTTCTTAAAAACATTCACTTACTTTTTAATTTTACCTTTTCCTTGTTTCCTATTTTAGATACATATATGTTTCCACGGACCTTTTTAATCTTAATCCGGTCAGGAATATTCAAGAAGTTGTAGAGGATTTATAAAAAAACGTATAAAAACAATTTAAAGATAAAACTAATAATTATATGACACGTTAGGACTATTTTTAAAATTATTTAAGAAAGTATGTGTTTTGTTTCAACGTTATATCCTTAAAACTCGCTAATTAAAACGTAAATTCATTAACATGGGAAATCGTATCTTGACCTGCCGTGACGTCACAGGTAGGCCACGTCCTTAATAATACTTTCGGGAAAGGTAGGTTGGGTTTTAATCCCCAACCTCTTCTTCCTGGTACAACCTTTACTTAGGGTGTAATATACTCACACAAAAATGATTAATGACTGCAACAAATGCCATATTTTAATACATAATACCATTTTCATTGATCGTTATTTAATAAATAGGGCTTTGTGATTAATTATGTTAAGTCAATAAGATGAGAGTATAGGGTACAAAATAAAAAAGGTGTTTTTGCAGTTTTTATAACAACACTTTATTGGCCAAAATAAATAAAATACTTCTCCAAAAAAAAACCAAGAGATTTATTTTATTCACATGTTGATATCAACAGTTGTTGAATATCTGTCATGAGCATAGCGGCATTAGATGACAAACTTTTTAAATGAAGAAAAAAGTTGTCATTAAAATAAAGGACACTATTGACAGATATTCAACAACTGTTGAGATTAGGTACTGCGTGAAGAAAATTAATCTCTTAATTTCTACTAGAGAATTATTTGATTTCTTTTAACAAACAATTTTTTTAGACAATAAAACTGTCAAAACACTGACCTTTTCTCGCGTCCCCTACACTCCTTACCTTAGTGACGGATTATACAAATTTGCATTACAGATCTATAATTCAAAATTTACTCAAATAATGTGTGTCTTTTATTTATCCAATTCAATGAGTAAGACAACACGGACATGGTATTTGAACTTGGAATCTTTGACTTAACGCGCCAATGCTATACCAATTACTCTATTTTAATTGGTCATAATATATATTTTTCACGCATCTGTTTATCAATATTGAGTCAGATAGTGTAATATTAGAACTGTCGCAACGTTCAGGTGATGGCGGACAGTGTGTTTCACACCCGCTCTCTGGGAACCCCCGCGGAGGGGCTGAGGGACCAGTACGCTGACGGCAAAGCGGCCCGTGTCTGGGAAGTGTTCATCGGGACAAGAACTCAAGGACGCAACACTACAAGGACTTCTTGGTGGGACTTCTGCGCAGGAAGGGGTGCAGGACGGTGTTGGATGTGGCGTGTGGCACAGGGTGAGTTGGAAGGGGTGCAGGATGGTGATAGATGTGGGTTGTGATACAGGGTGAGTTGGAAGGGGTGTAGGATGGTGATAGATGTAGGTTGTGATACAGGGTGAGTTGAAAGGGGTGCAGGATGGTGATAGATGTGGGTTGTGATACAGGATGAGTTGGAAGGGGTGCATGATGATGATAGATGTGGGTTGTGAAACAGGGTGAGTCGGAAGGGGTGCAGGATGGTGATAGATGTGGGTTGTGGCACAGGGTGAGTTGGAAGGGGTGCAGGATGGTGATAGATGTGGGTTGTGGCACAGGGTGAGTTGGAAGGGGTGCAGGATGGTGATAGATGTGGGTTGTGATACAGGGTGAGTTGGAAGGGGTGCAGGATGATGATAGATGTGGGTTGTGATACAGTGTGAGTTGGAAGGGGTGCAGGATGATGATAGATGTGGGTTGTGATAAAGGGTGAGTTGGAAGGGGTGCAGGATGCTGATAGATATGGGTTGTGATACAGGGTGAGTTGGAAGGGGTGCAGGATGCTGATAGATATGGCGTGTGGCACAGGGTGAGTTGGAAGGGGTGCAGGATGCTGATAGATGTGGCGTGTGGCACAGGGTGAGTTGTAAGGGGTGCAGGATGGTGATAGATGTGGGTTGTGATACAGGGGGAGTTGGAAGGGGTGCAGGATGCTGATAGATATGGATTGTGATACAGGGTGAGTTGTAAGGGGTGCAGGATGCTGATATATGTGGGTTGTGATACAGGGTGAGTTGTAAGGGGTGCAGGATGGTGATAGATGTGGGTTGTGATACAGGGTGAGTTGGAAGGGGTGCAGGATGGTGATAGATGTGGGTTGTGATACAGGGTGAGTTGGAAGGGGTGCAGGATGGTGATAGATGTGGGTTGTGATACAGGGTGAGTTGGAAGGGGTGCAGGATGGTGATAGATGTGGGTTGTGATACAGGGTGAGTTGGAAGGGGTGCAGGATGATGATAGATGTGGGTTGTGATACAGGGTGAGTTGGAAGGGGTGCAGGATGGTGATGGATGTAGGTTGGGATACAGAGTGAGCTGTAAGGGGTGCAGGATGATGATAGATGTGGGTTGTGATACAGGGTGAGTTGGAAGGGGTGCAGGATGCTGATATATGTGGGTTGTGGCACAGGTTGAGTTGGAAGGGGTGCAGGATGATGATAGATGTGGATTGTGATACAGGGTGAGCTGTAAGGGGTGCAGGATGATGATAGATGTGATTATGATACAGGGTGAGCTGTAAGGGGTGCAGGATGCTGATATTATGTGGGTTGTGGCACAGGGTGAGTTGGAAGGGGTGCAGGATGATGATAGATGTGGATTGTGATACAGGGTGAGTTGGAAGGGGTGCAGGATGATGATAGATGTGGATTGTGATACAGGGTGAGCTGTAAGGGGTGCAGGATGCTGATATTATGTGGGTTGTGATACAGGGTGAGTTGGAAGGGGTGCAGGATGCTGATATTATGTGGGTTGTGATACAGGGTGAGTTGGAAGGGGTGCAGGATGGTGATAGATGTGTGTTGTAATACAGGGTGAGTTGGAAGGGGTGCAGGACGGTGTTGGATGTGGGTTGTGATACAGGGTGAGTTGAAAGGGGTGCAGGACGGTGTTGGATGTGGGTTGTGATACAGGGTGAGTTGAAAGGGGTGCAGGACGGTGTTGGATGTGGGTTGTGATACAGGGTGAGTTGTAAGGGGTGCAGGATGGTGATAGATGTGGGTTGTGATACAGGGGAGTTGGAAGGGGTGCAGGATGCTGATAGATGTGGATTGTGATACAGGGTGAGTTGGAAGGGGTGCAGGATGCTGATATATGTGGGTTGTGATACAGGGTGAGTTGTAAGGGATGCAGGATGCTAATATTATGTGGGTTGTGATACAGGGTGAGTTGGAAGGGGTGCAGGATGCTGATATTATGTGGGTTGTGGCACAGGGTGAGTTGGAAGGGGTGCAGGATGGTGATAGATGTGGATTGTGATACAGGGTGAGTTGGAAAGGGTGCAGGATGCTGATATATGTGGGTTGTGATACAGGGTGAGTTGGAAGGGGTGCAGGATGCTGATATATGTGGGTTGTGATACAGGGTGAGTTGGAAGGGGTGCAGGATGCTGATATATGTGGGTTGTGATACAGGGTGAGTTGGAAGTTTGCAGGATGCTGATATATGTGGGTTGTGATACAGGGTGAGTTGGAAGGGGTGCAGGATGGTGATGGATGTTGCTTGTGTTAAGGGCGAGTCGGATGTTAGAATAAAATAGAATTACATTACGGTATTGATAGAATCTTTTTAAATGTTACACAAACTAATATCAACCCGTATATTGTAAAAATAGCACCATGATGAACTATGACTAATACTCGCTGAGATTGTTCGTTTAGCTATTCAAACCGTAAAAAATAGCACCATGATGAACTATGACTAATACTCGCTGAGATTGTTCGTTTAGCTATTCAAACCAATGCTCTTACACGCTAAAAATAACTAATTTCGTAAACATTTATTGTCGATATGACAAGTGTCTAGATAGATTAGCTGTGGGAGCATCGACCATCCCAACCAAAAGACTAAGGTTTTATTCTTATATATTTATATATTGCTTCAATAAAATGAAAGTGTATGCCCCAATAACCATCAATGTTTGTTTTCTCGTCCTTTTGGGAATTGAACCTGGGACCCTCAACTTAGCGCTTAGGGATATGTTGCTAGCCAATATTGAGAGCTGGAATTTTATAATATACTTTATGTTTGATGTAGAGAAATTAGTAATTATTATGAGTGTTTATTATAAGTAAACACATTTGGGTAAGAAAATAATTGTAGCTCGTATTCTAGTAGGATTTTGCCACTCTTAGAAAATACAACTAATATAATGTTTCTGTGATCAACAATGAAACAATTTTACTATATTATTAGTGCTATTATATATATACTATTTATTAAAAGTGGCAGCTGCAGTTCTGAATAACTTTTGAATACATGACAATAAATCTATTAGTCTTTCTAATTGTTTCTTTATATGTAAAAGTACCTTATTCACGTATGTTTTTTTATGACGCGCCATGCGCAGAATTGACTCAATCATGCTTCTGGAGGAAGGTTTCAAGGTCACCTCGTTGGATGCCTCAGACAAGATGCTCAAGTACGCTCTAAAATCGCGGTGGGAACGGCGGAGGGAGAAAGCCTTTGATGAATGGGGTAAGTTCCTCCACTGCATTTAAATGAAGGATGTGGGTTTCTAGTTTTGAGATGAGTCCCAGTGGGACCAAGAACTCTAGCTCTTTGATTAACAGATAATATATTGAAGGGTTTATTCCAAAAACGACACTTGTCAATTTTTGGTCAATATGAGATTTATTTGTATACATGTTCTTTATAGTCTTGTCTACAGTTTGGAACAAATATTTTTCAATAATATATCTTTTGTCATATAAAAACGACTAGGGCTTGGATCAGTGATTCTACAAAAACAATACTTGTCATGGAGAATTCCTACAAAAACAATACTTGTCATGGAGAATTCCTACAAAAACCAAACTTGTCATGGAGAATTCCTACAAAAACAACACTTGTCATGGAGAATTCCTACAAAACAACACTCAGAGATCTACAAAAAAACACTTGTCATGGAGAATTCCTACAAAAACAAACTTGTCATGGAGAATTCCTACAAAAACAACACTTGTCATGGAGAATTCCTACAAAAACAACACTTGTCATGGAGAATTCCTACAAAAACAACACTTGTCATGGAGAATTCCTACAAAAACAACACTTGTCATGGAGAATTCCTACAAAAACAACACTTGTCATGGAGAATTCCTACAAAAACAACACTGTCATGGAGAATTCCTACAAAAACAACACTTGTCATGGAGAATTCTACAAAAACACTTGTCATAAAGAATTCCTACAAAAACAACACTTGTCATGGAGAATTCCTACAAAAACAACACTTGTCATGGAGAATTCCTACAAAAACAACACTTGTCATGGAGAATTCCTACAAAAACTTCATTTGTCTTTAACAAGTGTTGGTTTTTTTGCATAAAAATTCTCCGTTTTCTCATACAGTAATAATTTTTTTTTCATCAATGTGAATTGTGATATTATTTCATCAATTGATTTTAAAGTCATCTGAGCCATTTTAAGTTAAATGTATGTTTTGTATGGTAAAAATAGCTTAAAAACAATCAAAATATGTGCTTTTTACTATATTATATGTTGTTCTTGTAGGAATAGTATTGTCTTGTCAAATAAAAAAACAATTCTGAGTCAATATTAAATATATTGATCTGAAACGAAACCAAAAATACTACTTTTGGTAAGCCCTTTTAAAGAAAAAAAAATCAGGTTAATTGACCGCACCCAAATGAAGGGACACACATTTTTGTGTTTCCTGAAAAAGTTGTGATTCTGACAAGTGTCTTTTTGGAAATAAAAAACCCCTTCAATTGCTGTTTGTATATCAATAGCATTATTATGTAGTACTGAACCTTCTGTTCATTTATCATTTCTTCCAATATTAATTGATACACAAATTACCTTATTAAAACAAGAGTCTGCAGTTACTATAATCTGATCATATGCATTATCTGTATTCATAACTCTAGATTCTAGAGAAGTACATTGATAGGTCTATTAATACATAATCCCTTTTATATATACTTAATAAAAGTCCATGATCATTGACAGGAGCGATTGGAACTTTAATAATTATTAATTTATTTTAGCACTGCGTCTTATTAATTGTTCGGGCTATACGCTTATGTATTAATTACGCTAATGGTTTTAGGGATTAGGAAGGTTATATTAATATCAAGTGTACCCGAATTTGCGGGGAACGAGAGTGGAAAACTATTTTGTAAAAACCACCCAACCGAGATTTGAACCCCAATCTTCCCGTCATCGGCAGTCTAGTCTACTACGAGAGTAACGCTTTTGTCCATGCGGCAAACGAGGTGGGTGAGTTTTAAATAATAGTTGTTGAATTAATTAAACGATTTCATCTATTTAATCTTCAATCTTAACAGTTGGAATAATTAATATAATATATTTACAGTAGTTCAATGATGACGTGATATTTATTATCCGAGAAAGAGATCCGAGCTGACTCCTGAGCTCAACAAATGAGCCATAGTATTTATTACTCTTTGACAAGTGAGGTATCAGGGAAAGTTATGGAAGGAAATTGGAGGGGGTTATTGTGTTGACTTGTTACAGAGGAGCCAATAGGTTTTTATGATCGAGATAAATTCCTCCACAACAACAACAAATAATAATAATATAATAATAATAATAATAATAATAATAATAATAATAATAATAATAATAATAGTTACGGGTAAAAAAGTGGGAAAGTACAATTATATTCATTCAACATTTTATTTAATGTTTCCAACTGCTAGACAATCATGAGAACTTTCTAATCACTTTATATTATGGTTAAGAGAGGCCTCTGTCGTATTTAAATTAATTAAAAATAATTTATTTGCTGTGGTCCTTATGGAGTTCGAGATATAAAAGTTCCGAATGTTGTCAGTGATCGAAGAAGCAAACTGGCTAACTCTAACAGAAGATCTTGGTACCAACATGTTTGAATGGAGGTTTCGACGCTGTCCTCTGTTTGGGCAACAGTTTCGCCCATTTGACAGATTCAACCGGAGACCAACAAGATATCAGGTTAGACGACATTCCCGTAGAAAAGAGTTTCAATTATTCTATAGATTTGAGTGATTATGCATCTTTCTACCCTTTTGGGCTGTCCAAAACTATAGGGAGTAAGAAGTTGAATTTTAAGGAAATGCAACAGTACTCGCCTGGATGGATATTGAGAAATTCTCAGTACAATTCACACTGTGATAAAATCACTCTTAATACGCCCGACAGGGATTCGAACAGATTTCCTGCCCTTCATACCAGAGCTGAGCCCAGCATGTTGAAACTGGACTTTTTCCGATATTTCTCCACCCCACACCAGTCCGACACACAGACAACGGCGTCAGTCTCTCCATGCCTTGTTTACTGGGGATAGAGAGGTTGGTGTTCGAATCACGCCCGAATGTACTGAGGTATTTATTTTCTAAATGGCTTCTCACTCCTCTTTCATGAAAATGTGGGTACATTTCTTTTACTTACCTTCTTTCTCATCCATACCCCATTAGTGTAAATATGAGAATATCCTGGATGGGTAGTAAGATGTGGAATACAAACAATCTCCAAATTAATTAATTAAATTAGCCTATTATGAAAGCTATAAGTCATTTCTTGGTGATTATTTTTGTTTTTAAGGTGGAACGAAAGGAGACGTAATAAAAAGACTGTGTTTTGGTAGTTTTTACGGCAAAACTTTTATTTTGGTCAAAATAAATAAAATATTGTTCCTAGTACAAACATAGAATTTAATTTTACTCCCCTGTTGACCTCACAATTTCTTAAATACCTGTCAAGGGTGCTCTAGAATTTAATGACAACTTTTCCTCTTTATATAAAAAGTTTGCTAGATAATGCCACCATACTCATGGCACATATTCAGGAACTGTCGATATCACAAAGTGAAGAAAATTAAACTCTAGTTTGTACTGGAGCAATATTTTATATATTTTACACCAAAACATTTTTTTTCATAAAAATTGCAGAAAAACTGTCTTTTTCTCGCATCTCCTTTATCCCACCTTAAAAAAATTAAATAATATTCAAGCTTGATAAAAATGTAGCCCAAAAAGTAAAAGTTTCAAGTAAATATTATTTATTTATTCTATCAATGTATTGGGTACCTCCCAGCAATGCTTAAGTGTATTTGAGGGCTTGTACGACATACTCAGGCTAGATAGTTGAGGAAAGTTGAGGAAAGTTGAGGAAAGTTGAGGATAGTAGAGTTAGAAGGAAATATTTTAACATTTCTTGGAGAAAGAATGGGGAAACGCAAAGCCCATATTATTTTAGTTTTGGGAGGAGTTAATAAATTACAGCTAAACATACATTATAATTATTATTAAACATAATTGTGTGTTTGGTTTCAAGTCTACCAGGTAGAATACTAGCCTAACCTTGCTTATTACATTAGGGATAATTAGCGTGCTTTTTATGAACTAATTGATACTGTTAATAATATTTCGCCTTGGGGCAACATCATTCTTAGCTCAGTCTGAAGAAATATTATCCAGTACTAACGTACCGTTTTCCAGGGACCGCCTAAATGTACTAATAGTACATCCTTTCTGTGGAGGCTCTTTCCCTGACCCGATTAGATGATGTGATGATGATAGTGAGTGTGAGGGTGTGGAACCAGTAGAAACAGTTCTTGAAATTTTATTTATTCAGTGTTTACAGGCCCGGTAACTTACAAACTTTAAATCCGGGGCGTTTCTCCACATAACTTTGACTTTACTTTTACAATTTCAATATTAATTTCCTTCTTAACATTACAACACAGGTTTTTGCTCTTAACTTAAATGAAATTCAACCCCCCCTAGCTCCATTTGGTCCGCCCCGGGTATATTACGCCCCCCCCCCGGTACCCTCCCCCGCTGGGCCCTTCACAATGCCCGGGATTTCACTCCCGAGTCCGCCGAGCGCCCAACAGAGGTGGGCATCCCCATATCCACCACCTGGGGAGGCGCCCTATCGGAGTTGGTGCCCCGCCTACTTTCTAGCCACCACACTTCCGTTTTCACCCTTCCTTCCACTCTTGGCAGTTGAATTTCCTAATTACCCCCTACCTAGTTCCCCCGTCCCTAATTATATATTTTAACTACTAACTAAGCTAAACTAAACTCAACTATTCGAAACAGTAGAAACAGTTAAACCTAGCCCAAACCTAACCAGCCAAACCCTGGTGACAGTTGGGGTGATTCCCCTTTAGGAGATAGTCCATGGTACCAGCCGGGAAACGAGCCCGGTACCTCTATACTAGTAGCCAGGTGCACTGACCACTATACCATTTCAAAATTTCAATAATAACCAGATTCATACATGCCTGTATTAGAACGTAGGACCCTTAGCTAGCAAATATCTACATTTCTGACTGAGAACCTATCAATATGTTTCTGGGCTATGTCCGTTTTACACAGACTGCAGGTTTATAGTACAATATATATTTGGTAGTAATAACCTTTTAAAAAAAGACCATAATTTATTGCCGTCTAAGTTTACAGCATTACGCTATTTTATTTGAATTAATAATAGTAAATTGTGAAAGTAGATTTATTAGCTTTTCTAATGGTCATATATTAATATAGTTCCTATGAAAATTGGAGTGTGGTAGTTCCAGATAGTACTGATATCTTGAGGGTTAAACACAATGCTCATTAATGTAACTTTGTTTTATTCACTTGCAGACTTGCTCTCAACAACTTTAAGAAATGCGTCAAACCAGGAGGTTTACTTCTAATTGACCACAGAAACTATGATTACATTCTGGACTTGGGATACACCCCCTCCAAATGTATCTACTACAATGTGAGTTGACAACATGTTTAGCTTGTGTATTGTATATTTCATAAAAAGTATTTAAACACTAAACTACGAAAAAAATTGGCCAAAAACAATATAGGATAAGGAGAACATAATTATTATTGTCAAGGAAAATATCTCGTCAAAGAGAATCTTGCCAAAGAGATTATCTTGTCAAGGATAAAATCTTGCCAAGAAAAATATCTTTCCAAGGAGAGCATCTTACCAAGAAGATCATCTTGTTAAGAAGAACATTTTGCCAAGGAGAGCATCTTGTTAAGGACACCTAGTCATTTCATTTAAAATACAATAGCACTATATTGTACCTAATTTAAATGTTAATAAAATGTAATTTATATGGCATTAGCACACTATAAAAAGCAAAAGAAATACCTCTGGAGGGACTCGAACCCTCAATCTTCGGTTTAGGAGACCGATGCCTTATCCATTAGGCCACAGGGGCGGATGATTATCAAACTCAATGCAGAGTATTACAATCTTAAAATGATTACTATTATTTGTAAATTGTGGATTAACTATTTACATTCTTTTTAATCGAAAAAAGTAATTCTGTGAACATTTGGTAGCTGTTACTCAAATCTTAATGATAAGGTAATAGATGTAATTTCGAAAGAAAAGTAGTTTAAGAAAATATAAAGTTTTTTTTGCTTTCAATATATGTATACTACTATAACTACTGCTATAATATTACTACAATAGTTACTATAATTTTTAATAATTTTTATCGGCATTGACACTATTTACCAAAAAATAATAGGCTGAGAACATATTATTTGACATATGGAAGAGGAATTTATATGAGAGTGGTTTTAGTAACTTTTGTGTAACTTAGAAAATACCTCTTCTACAACCACAATTACGCCAAAGCTTATGGGCACGCTTCATTTTCACTTTTAATTTAATTTAGAATTTGTTGCTGAGTTAAAAAACTCACAGTGCACATCAGTATAATATTACACTGTTTATAAAGTTATATGTATATATAGATATATATGTGTGTGTCTCTTTATATTTCTCTCTCTCTCTCTAAAAAAATACCTTGTTAATCCGCATTTTTTTAAGAAGGACACCTAGCCAGGGATAACATCTTGTTAAGAAGGACATCTAGCCAGGGATAACATCTTGTTAAGAAGGACATCTAGCCAGGGATAACATCTTGTTAAGAAGGACATCTAGCCAGGGATAACATCTTGTTAAGAAGGACATCTAGCCAGGGATAACATCTTGTTAAGAAGGACACCTAGCCAGGAATAACATCTTGTTAAGAAGGACATCTAGCCAGGGATAACATCTTGTTAAGAAGGACATCTAGCCAGGGATAACATCTTGTTAAGAAGGACATCTAGCCAGGGATAACATCTTGTTAAGAAGGACATCTAGCCAGGGATAACATCTTGTTAAGAAGGACATCTAGCCAGGGATAACATCTTGTTAAGAAGGACATCTAGCCAGGGATAACATCTTGTTAAGAAGGACATCTAGCCAGGGATAACATCTTGTTAAGAAGGACATCTAGCCAGGATAACATCTTGTTAAGAAGGACATCTAGCCAGGGATAACATCTTGTTAAGAAGGACACCTAGCCAGGAATAACATCTTGTAAGAAGGACATCTAGCCAGGGATAACATCTTGTTAAGAAGGACATCTAGCCAGGGATAACATCTTGTTAAGAAGGACATCTAGCCAGGGATAACATCTTGTAAGAAGGACATCTAGCCAGGGATAACATCTTGTTAAGGAGAACAGCTTGCCAAGGAGAGCATCTTGTAAAGGAGAACAGCTTGTCGAGAAGATTATAGTGAGATTTCACCAAAAACACTCACTCCAGCAGTGATCAGAATTACACCAAAAACGGCACGGTATCAGTGATCACAATTTCAACAAAAATGGCACGGTGTCAGTGATCACAATTTCACCAAAAATGGCACGGTGTCAGTGATCAGAAGTTCACCAAAATTGGCACGGTGTCAGTGATCAGAAGTTCACCAAAAATGGCACAGTGTCAGTGATCAGAAGTTCACCAAAAATGGCATGGTGTTAGTGATCAGAAGTTCACCAAAAATGACATGGTGTCAGTGATCAGAAGTTCACCAAAAGTGGCACGGTGTCAGTGATCAGAAGTTTACAAAAATGGCACGGTGTCAGTGATCAGAAGTTCACCAAAAATGGCACGGTGTCAGTGATCAGAAGTTTACAAAAATGGCATGGTGTCAGTGATCAGAAGTTCACCAAAAATGGCACAGTTTCAGTGATCAGAAGTTCACCAAAAATGACATGGTGTCAGTGATCAGAAGTTCACCAAAAATGGCACGGTGTCAGTGATCAGAAGTTCACCAAAAATGGCATGGTGTCATTGATCAGAAGTTCACCAAAAATGGCACGGTGTCAGTGATCAGAAGTTCATCAAAAATGGCACGGTGTCAGTGATCAGAAGTTACCAAAATTGGCACGGTGTCAGTAATCAGAAGTTCACAAAAATGACACGGTATCAGTAATCACAATTTCACAAAAAATGGCACGGTGTCAGTGATCAGAATTTCACCAAAAATGGCATGGTGTCATTGATCAGAAGTTCACCAAAAATGGCACGGTGTCAGTGATCAGAAGTTTACAAAAATGGCATGGTGTCAGTGATCAGAAGTTCACCAAAAATGGCACAGTTTCAGTAATCAGAAGTTCACAAAAATGACACGGTATCAGTAATCACAATTTCACAAAAAATGGCACGGTGTCAGTGATCAGAATTTCACCAAAAATGGCACGGTGTCAATGATCAGAAGTTTACAAAAATGGCATGGTGTCAGTGATCAGAAGTTCACCAAAAATGGCACAGTTTCAGTAATCAGAAGTTTACAAAAATGGCACGGTGTCAGTGATCAGAAGTTCACAAAAAATGGCATGGTGTCAGTGATCAGAATTTCACCAAAAACAGGCTTGATATAAATCCTCAGTTATTCACTTGGAGTGCTATCCTAAACACTAAGAATCTGGTATCTCTTAGTGCGCCAGTAATAATAATATTTTTAGGAGTCAATCCCTTGGTACAATCGGTAGTGGGTCATGAGGCCCCATGTTAGGTCCTCTTTGAGGCACAAACACTAATACTTTTGAGATTGGTTTAGTTCCCTTTGGCTAAATATTTAATAAATTATTGGTCTAGGATATAATGGTTGTGCTCTTCCTAGAATGAAGTTACTACAAGACGCCATCCACGCAGGACTACTTTCAAAGGAGGGCAGTGAAGGGTGTTGTTATTTCTGATAAAGTTACTTTGTTTTCAGAGTGAGCACACGACTGAGATAGTGACGTCAGTGCTGTATGTGAACGGTCGACCCAACTTGGTCACTCTGGACTACCTACTGGACATCTCTGACGACTGGAACAAATCTGATGGGAACAACAGTGTCAATGAAGACTTCAGGAGGTGGGTACAAACATACTGGGGGCAGTATTTGGAAGAATCATACGTCTCACTTTTACAACATTTCTGAAAGAAACCTTATATAAACACCAATAATCCGTTTGTGGCTGCGTTCCCATACAATCACAATTACATGGACAAGGGCATAACTGAACATTCACCCTCACACATGCCTATACACTGACACACATACCCGCACAATCACCCATGTACACACAGACAATCACACCAAAACATGCATCCACACACATGCCTATAGGCCCTACATACAATCACATACTCATGCACGGAATAAACTCTCACCCACATACTCATTCAAGCACCCATTCATCCATACCCAAATACGCACCCACGGATATGGAATAATACGCACACGTACACATATGCGTATACATGTACGACTGTTATAATAATTGGCTTCATCTGGTCACAGAAGTATTATTTGTATAACATTTAGGGACATGTAAAATTTCTAAAAATTTAAATCAATGCTAAGGGTTTTCAATACATTATGAAAGAAGCCAAAACTTCAATAAATACTTAAGAAAATGAACAATTTAACAAAATAAGATATTTTTAAATGCTGTTGCATCCAAATGGTGTATTAATTAAGTTCATAGCACAATATATCTTTGACTTGACTTCTTATGTTTAGTTTTTACTTCTTATATCTAAAAAAACTTAAATGTTCAAACTTATTTCAACTTTAATATTAAGAGCCGGTTTCAGCCGTCGGATAACACCTAATTAACTTGGTTATAAAGCTTAAACTAGACGTAGGTCCCATTGGAGTGCAGTTTTTATGTTTTATGTTTAAAAAACAAGGGAATTGAGACAAAAAAATAGTTTTACCACGAATAAGCTCTTGTCATCAGCCCGCAATCAGTTCATACAGACCAAGCAGCCGCCGTATGTTACGGAAGATAATGCCAACTTTTACGTATATAGGATCAAATGTGGTCAGCACAACGTACCCTCCAGCCATTTATATCAGTTTCCTAGACTGGAGCTGCTACTTTTTCATGTCATGTTGTCTTCATGAAGCTTAGTTGACCCCGTTCCAGACCCACTGCTTCACAGAATATCTGTAAGCGCTTGGGATTGAACCTGGGGCCTCTGAGTCTGTAGCAAGGAACTCTGACCACCATATTAAAAAAAAATACAACCTATTTTAAAATAATATTGTCTTTTACTTTCTCTCTATCTTACAGGTAGAGAAAGTATTGTGATCGTCAAAAAATTCGAACTCGAGATTTTGATGAATTTTGACGTTTCATGACTTCCTGAATCCGAAAAAGTGGTTTTTGAATTTCCGTCTGTCTGTCTGTCTGTCTGTCTGTCTGTACCTCCAACTAGAGCCTAAACTATTTTACCTATTGAGCTGAAACTTGATATATAGGGTTTTCATAGGGTTGCCCCGAGGGGTTTTTGGAATTGGATATCTACCCCTAAAATTAAAGGTAGTTTACTGAAGGGAAAAAAGAGAAAAAGTCGATTTTCTCAAAATCGGCTCTAACGATTTTGATTAAATTTCATTTATGAACATAAATAAATATTCCAAACAAAATGGCTACTCTCAATATTTCGGCAAAATCGTTTTAAGGGCTCCGGTCTGATGCGTAAATTAACATTTTTTATAATAGCTCCGAAACTATTTGAGATATGAAATTACTTAGCATTACAAATATGTATATATATTTATAATACAAATATTTTATTCGAAACATATTTTTATAAAATCAATAACTTTCAATATATACGCAATTATATATATATTTTTAACTTTTTGGGCATTAAAGCTTAAGTATTGCGACCGTAAGAAAAACTAACCTGAAATGTTGATGGATGTCGACGTCTCATGACCCCCCGAACCCTTAAAAATAGTCTTTGCAATGCCGTCTGTCTGTGTGTCTATTAAAACTTAAAATTAAGGGTAGTTTACTGAATGGCAAAAAGAGAAAAAGTCGATTTTCTCAAAATCGGCTTTAACGATTTTGATTAAATTTCATTTATAAACATTAATAAATATTACAAACAAAATGGCTACCCTCAATTTTTCGGCAAAATGACTTTAAGGGCTCCGGTCTGATGCGTAAATTAACATTTTTTTAAATAGCTCCGAAACTATTTGAGATATGAAATTACTTAGCATTACAAATATGTATATATATTTATAATACAGATATTTTATCCGAAACATATTTTTATAAAATCAATAACTTTCTATATATACGCAATTATATGAATTTTTTTTAACTTTTTGGACATTAAAGTTTAAGTATTGCGACCGTAAAAAAAAACTAACCTGAAATGTTGATGGATGTCGACGTCTCATGACCCCCCGAACCCTAAAAAATAGTCTTTGCAATGCCGTCTGTCTGTGTGTCTATAAAAACTTAAAATTAAGGGTAGTTTACTGAAGGACGAAAAGAGAAAAATTTGGTTTTCTCAAAATCTACTTAAACGATTTTGATTAAAATTCGTATCTAGGCGTTGATTAAGATTATAAATAAACTGGCTATTTTCATTTTCCTATGAAAATGAATTTTAGGGTACATTACAGAAGCGTTAATTTCCGTATCTCCACAACTATTGGAGAAACTAAACAACTTATCATTGCAAAATTGTAGGACTATTAGAAATAAAAAACTTTTATTTGACATATATTTTTATAAAAACAGCAGTTTCTGAGATATTTGCAAATATATTAATACAATTTTGTGAGCTTTAGTTGTAAACATATACTACTTAAGTCTTAACGCAATAATACTCCAATGCCATAGAGTAATTAAATATAAGTAAGTATCTAAAAAAAGTTTGTATTTTTACTTTCTCTCTATCTTACAGGTAGAGAAAGTATTGTGATCGTCAAAAAAATCGAACTCGAGATTTTGATGAATTTTGACGTTTCATGACTTCCTGAATCCGAAAAAGTGGTTTTTGAATTTCCGTCTGTCTGTCTGTCTGTCTGTCTGTACCTCCAACTAGAGCCTAAACTATTTTACCGATTGAGCTGAAACTTGATATCTAGGGTTTTCATAGGGTTGCCCCGAAGAGTTTTTGGAATTGGATATCTACCCCTAAAATTAAGGGTAGTTTACTGAAGGGAAAAAAGAGAAAAAGTCGATTTTCTCAAAATCGGCTCTAACGATTTTGATTAAATTTCATTTATGAACATAAATAAATATTCCAAACAAAATGGCTACTCTCAATATTTCGGCAAAATCGTTTTAAGAGCTCCGGTCTGATGCGTAAATTAACATTTTTTATAATAGCTCCGAAACTATTTGAGATATGAAATTACTTAGCATTACAAATATGTATATATATTTATAATACAAATATTTTATTCGAAACATATTTTTATAAAATCAATAACTTTCAATATATACGCAATTATATATATATTTTTAACTTTTTGGGCATTAAAACTTAAGTATTGCGACCGTAAGAAAAACTAACCTGAAATGTTGATGGATGTCGACGTCTCATGACCCCCCGAACCCTTAAAAATAGTCTTTGCAATGCCGTCTGTCTGTGTGTCTATTAAAACTTAAAATTAAGGGTAGTTTACTGAAGGGCAAAAACAGAAAAAGTCGATTCTCTCAAAATCGGCTCTAACGATTTTGATTAAATTTCATTTATGAACATAAATAAATATTCCAAACAAAATGGCTATTCTCAATATTTCGGCAAAATCGTTTTAAGGGCTCCGGTCTGATGCGTAAATTAACATTTTTTATAATAGCTCCGAAACTATTTGAGATATGAAATTACTTATCATTACAAATATGTATATATATTTATAATACAGATATTTTAACCGAAACATATCTTTATAAAATCAATAACTTTCAATATATACGCAATTATATGAATTTTTTTAACTTTTTGGACATTAAAGTTTAAGTATTGCGACCGTAAAAAAAAAAACTAACCTGAAATGTTGATGGATGTCGACGTCTCATGACCCCCCGAACTCTAAAAAATAGTCTTTGCAATGCCGTCTGTCTGTGTGTCTATAAAAACTTAAAATTAAGGGTAGTTTACTGAAGGACGAAAAGAGAAAAATTTGGTTTTCTCAAAATCTGCTTAAACGATTTTGATTAAAATTCGTATCTAGGCTTTGATTAAGATTATAAATAAACTGGCTATTTTCATTTTCCTATGAAAATGATTTTTAGGGTACATTACAGAAGCGTTAATTTCCGTATCTCCACAACTATTGGAGAAACTAAACAACTTATCATTGCAAAATTGTAGGACTATTAGAAATAAAAAACTTTTATTTGACATATATTTTTATAAAAACAGCAGTTTCTGAGATATTTGCAAATATATTAATACAATTTTGTGAGCTTTAGTTGTAAACATATACTACTTAAGTCTTAACGCAATAATACTCCAATGCCATAGAGTAATTAAATATAAGTAAGTATCTAAAAAAAGTATGTTATTTTTCCTTAAATCTCTTAGGAGAAATGTTTGCATAGCAATGATCTATCTCCATTTTAGACTCAATAGTCAATATTTACATTTTTTATTGGTCAAAATGTATAAATGAATAATTAAATATCAATGCGATGACTTGAAGATCTGCAACACCTTTTAAAATGTTAAAATTTTAACCAGAAATCGAAATTTTAATACGAAGTGTTGACTGACCCTTGTGGAAGACATTAAACTGTTTGAAATGATCTTAGGTGGACAAAGATGCGCCTTTTTCTCATTGATTCTATATCATTGTATATTATTTTATGCGTGTTCTTATGTGGAGTGGTGATGATACAATGTACATTATTCTGTTCAGAAATCTTACGAGTTTATAGAAAGAGAGAGAAAGTCTGTGCGGTGTGCCGTACCATTTATTTCCTTAAATCTCTTAGGAGAAATGTTTGCATAGCAATGATCTATCTCCATTTTAGACTCAATAGTCAATATTTACATTTTTTATTGGTCAAAATGTATAAATGAATAATTAAATATCAACGCGATGACTTGAAGATCTGCAACATCTTTTAAAATGTTAAAATTTTAACCAGAAATCGAAATTTTAATACGAAGTGTTGACCCTTGTGGAAGACATTAAACTGTTTGAAATGTTCTTAGGTGGACAAAGATGCATCTCTTTTCTCATTGATTCTATATCATTGTATATTATTTTATGCGTGTTCTTATGTGGAGTGGTGATACAATGTACATTATTCCGTTCAGAAATCTTACGAGTTTATAGAAAGAGAGAGAAAGTCTGTGCGGTGTGCCGTACCATTTATTTTTTAGAAGGGTAACCCAAAAAACCGCACTTGGATGCGGTTTCTGTTTCAGTGTAATCTTGTATCTTATATATATATAATCTTGGATCATATATATATATATACTTATATATATATATATATATATACTGGTTATTCTTCCGTGATGGGCTCTTAAGACTAGGACATATGCACGAAGCTGTGGTAAATTACCTAAAAAACTTGAAATTTCAGCCAGTTCCGGTTGTCCTACTACCCCCACCGGCTGGAAGTATTCAAGGACATGCTGCAAGATACCTTTGGACAGAGGTCAACGCACACGATATATGGTGACTTCAAACCTTTAGAGGAAGTTGAAGATCCTGCGTTCTACATACACGTTATGGAGAAATATCAGTCTTAAGAAGTGTCAAGTAAGAATGTGATAGGAAAGAGAGTTGAATAAAACAACAACAAACTGTCAGAAGTGACATATGTCTTGACCTATATTTATGACAACTTTCCTAGAAACTCTTGTAACTATTAGACTGTTCTTTCTGCCAAGTTGTTTCTTTGGTAACAATTTCTTCTTCGTTTTGAACTCGATGACGTTTGATTTCCAAGACGAATAAAATAAATTATAAATAAAGTGGAGCTGTTATGGATGGATATACCCCGATTTTGTTAGGAAGTCCCTTCTGAAAGACTTTATTTTTTATCGGGATTATACTGAATAATTGTATTTTGGTAGGATTAAAGGTCTTCCAGAAAGGAGTTGCTACCAAAATCAGGGTACCATGTAGCTATAGTAGGATCTTGGTAGAAAGACAATTTTAGAAACGATAAACTTTTATTTGTGGTCTAAATTATGACATTTGAACTTCTTATTAATTTTATTTGATAGATATTGATAAAATCTATCAAAACTGACAGCTGCAGATCACATAAATACGCACGAATACGTAAATGTAGATCTAGTAACTTTTTTAGCTGTCAGATAAGGTTTTTTTCTATAAAATTGGACTGTAGATCAATCAATATGACAGTGTACTGTACAGTAGTTGGCTACACTGCTTACACATATTTTAAACATGTGATAGATTAATATTTATTATTATTTACTTTTTGTCCCATTCGATCTGATAAAAGCCAAAACAGGCCAAAATATCTTAAACAAGTGTGGTATCCACCCGTAACTTAGTTCTTGGGTCGTTAGAAGATAGAAAAAAAGACGATATCAACATTCTCAGGTAAACGCTTAGCTTCTCTCTCTGATAGGCCTTCGTCTATTTTTTATTAATATATTTAATGTAATATAAGCATATTTCACGTATTAAAACATCAAATTAAGCAGCAATCTCGCTCTTGATGCAGTTTTTTTTTATCATCTGTTAAAGTTTATCTACGGTCATCAAGAAAAAACCCATGATACTAATCATTCAATTGAATTAAAATATCGATTATTTTATTTAAAAATTAATGTATATTTGAAACATAATTGTTTTTAATCAGCTACTGCAAAAAAACACACAAATCTATTAATATGTTATAGATTTACTTGCTACGCAGAGAACTAAGCAATGGTACTGTAGTGCTCAACTAATTACTATTAATGGTAATTAATAATACTTTTATCTCACAATTAAAGTTACCTCACTAGTAACCAAATTAAAATAATTTTAATTTATTTTTATTTTTGTCTGAAAACATGTCTCCTTTAAATTATTATCTGTTCACAGGAGGTAATTTTAAATCACACGAGATATGAAAATAATCACTTATCACCATTGTGATTAAAGTGTTTGTGTGGATTATATTTATTTTAATTTGACAGAAACCAATGCATCTATTCACAATTGTGTCTATTAATGAAGTATTATTTGTACTGTACCTGATTCCCGAAGATAGGAAAGTCCTTTTTTTTCCTAATTAGGATTATAGCATGCAAGTTAAGTTTAGTATATGATGTAAATATATTAATTTATTTTGTAGTTTTGAATGCAGTTAAAATAACAGCTTTAATGAGTGCTTTATTACTCCTGTAAAATAATATCAATTTTATGTATCGTATAGCTTTGTTTTTATGTACGAATATAAAACATGCAAGTTATATGACTATAGTACAAAATAATCTAATGCTAAGTTTGAGAAAATCACACATTAGGTTTCATATGTACAGATTATTAGTTAAATTAGTTTATGAGTTATAGATTTATATGGTTATTTTTAATCTTGTTTCAACCTTTAACATTATTAATTTCTTACAATAGAATAATTTTACTCTTGTTAATTAAATATAAATTAAAATTTGAGTAATATTGGTTGTTCTCACTTTATTTCATTGGTAACTAAAGTAAAAACTGGAATTTATGCTTGAATATAGTATGCAATATCTAGTTCTATTGATTTGTTTATAAAACATATCCCAAATCTCTAAATAAATAAATGAATATATAAATATTTCTATAATATATGTGTACATAATGAATTTGTATTTATTTATTTTACTTACATTTTACAAATTGTGATCTGTTAATTTTGTTTGTATTAATTTTAGTTTGTATTATTTAGAATTATTATTTTATATTAATAAAATAAATGAAAAAAATAAAATGACAATTATGTTTGAGAGTAAATTAATATAGGGCCTACATTAATTAATTTATTTTAAAACTTAATAATTTTTTTTCTTTATAATAATGGGAGAGTCAAATTTAAATATTTTCTAACCTGAATATCAAATCCTTATACTGTATTAGAAAATACGCGAAGCACTAGCTAGATTTTGTTCCACCATTATTCTGATTTATTCACATTAGTTTAAATTTGATTGAGGAAATTTAAGTAAAACTTATTATCTAATTACTAAAATTAAAATTAATAACTAAAGTGATTACATATATTAATTTAATGATGCGGTATCCTCATTCAATTATGTGATACATTTATATTCTGAAGTCTGCTTTAAAAACATGTGTTTGAAATTTCCTATAGGATTGGAGACGCTAAAGATACTAAATGTCCATCTTTATAGTTTATAAATTCTCTTTCTAGATAGATTTAAAATTTTAAGGGTAATGATAGCATTTCCAATTAAGTTAATATTGTAACAGGATAGTAGCAAGAAGTCACCCTTAAAATAATCTGATAATATATTTATAATTTCAATTTTATTTAATAATAGTAATAATAATGATAATAATATCAATAATACTAGTAACATTTTTATCCAGAGGATGAAAAATCTTTAACCGTATTCTCACACATTAAAAAAAAAGTTTCAATGTATTTTTAATAAAGTTAAAATTTTTACTAAGCTACCATTTTTTTTGTATCAAATAAATGTTATTTTACTTGATATCTGGTTTATTTTAACTGTTTTTATTAATAAATTGTTACTCTTTATTGGCCATTTAGTTTTTAATTTTAATCTATCTAGTCCACTATAAGAGAGTAAGCAACCTTTCTTAAATTAATAGCCATCCATAAATTCACCGAAAAACATAAATTATAAGTAAACTGTGGCTTCGATATTGGAAATTGGTTAGCTTTGATTAATAATCCTCGAAATAAATGCATGAATTTACCAAATAAAGTAAAACTATTGGTTAAGTACAACTCAAGAAATTATTTTCAAAATAAATTGTGGTTTTATAAAATTGCTGTTTCCCCTTTGAATATGAATGAAATTTATAAATTTGGGCACATCCTAGGTATATTAAATATTAATTTAAAATTTACTGATCTCACTCGGTTGACCTGTATGAGGAAATCACTTCACATTTTAAATAGATGACAAGAAACCTTGTATATCACATCAGATTTGTAATTTATGTCCGAGAGGCACCCCACCAAACATATTTCATTGACGCAAAAGTGATTAAAGATTTTATCCCCATCTTCTATAATTATTACAGCTCGTCTGGGCTATCCACATATTTGCACTAATGGAGTAAGAATTACGAAGGTAAAATTTAGAAGCAGAGCACCCACCTCTGCGAGGAGAAAGAATAGGAGATAATTTAAGGAAAACCTCTCAGTATACTAGGACAGGATAGTACCATCAATGTAGAACTAGTCAATACTAGACTGACGCCTATATCTGCGTGCCTACCACTGTGAATATAAAGATAATAATCTTATTTAGTGCATACAGAGTAAAATAAGTGCACTTAATATATTATTATTTGAGTTATTTAACGTGCACTATCTAAACCAACTAATTATAAAAACATCACAACCTATATAAATTTAGAACAGACACAACAACCAAACCCCAACCGTTAGCTCATAATTGTGAAAAAAGGAAACCCAGATTTCACCAATGATTAATTTTTCATCCATGCCAAGAATTGAGCCCAATACCCTTAACATAGTGGGCAGACAAGTTACCTAATTATCAAAGGTATCGTACCTATTCAATGTAGTTTGTTAAACAAAACTGTGTTATAAATTGATAAAAACTAACTAAAAATACTGATTTATTTGGAAAAATGTCACATGCAATGTCGAAAATACAATTTTTTTAAACACATCTTGGAGCATACATTATTTATGCGAATGTAATAGGATGAGGAAGGTAGAATTAAAGAGTAAATTTGTCTGCATTAGTGGAATGAAAATAGAAATTAATTCAGGAATAGAACCCGCGATACACTTGACCAGGACTAACACCTTAATCTTCCCTTCCCCGTCAATTCCAGTCTAACTCTAGAGTGACTCCTTAGACCATGCGAGCACCGATGATGGTGTTGACAAAACTATTCATAAGAAAATACGATTTGAATCGACCTAAATGTCACAAGTGGGATAAAATAAGACAACAAGGGTTTAGTAATAATGGTTTTATTTCTATTTTCTCATGATTACATGATGTGTGAGGAGTGTGCATTGTTTCATTATTTTGGCTGTATTAATACAAATTCCTGGATGGGGCTCAGGTTGTAAAGAAGCAAAAGAAATAGTTATTATTAATTTGGAGTGTATCGAAACAAAACAGTGGAGTTGTTAAATAAACGCAAGCTTTCTGGTTGTACATTATTTCACAATGAAGATAATTTATTTTGCACATGACATAAGTATATTAAACTTGATGATATGCCAAACAATTTTTAATCAATTCAACTCAATAGCTATTTACTTCATAAAAATGGAACCACTTTAGATTTATATCTTACTCTTTTACTATTGTTACCTTCAATTAAAATATTATTTTTAAAGTTTGTTTATTTTTTAAAACAAAAATAATTGTCTAAAACAAAATATGTGATATAAGTTAATAGTAGAACGATTGATGATTTAAAATGATACGTGTCACTATGGTACACAACATCAATTAAACATTTATTGTTTTCTTTATTTTATTTTAACAAACTATATTTTAGTCAATACAGTTTAATTACTAGCTCTAACAAGGATTAAAACTTTTAATATTATATTTCTTGTGCTTCTTTCAGTAATTCCAGGGATTTGTAGTGTAAATGACCAAATATAAAGACAATTATTTTGTCTGTAAAATAGAGTGAAATTTCTTTCTGAAAATATATCCAATTTGAATGACCTTCGTGAAACAATAATTTATTTTTTTCGAGTCATGTTGCTTTAAAACACTAACGCTTTTTGGGCCTTGAAATGTTTGTGTATAATGTTTACATACACATACTGCACAATCTATTCATCTTGTTGGTACATTATTACACACATTCTTCTATAGACAACAATCAACAGAAACACATTGAAAACACACACTAAAGCGTTACTTTTTACATCACACAGTTATTTATATTGCAGTTAACAGTAGAAAAATCAAGCATTCAATTGTTTTTCTATCAATTTTTTTTTCAAAATATAATTGTGATTAATAAAAAAAGTTTTATATAGGTACATATCATGTTTAAAAAATAGATGCAAACTCGCATTCATAATCCGACCATCAAGTTTCGAAGTAGAAATAAGAATCACACATTTTCAACAATGCTAGAAGGCCATAGTGCAACAATGGTCTCACAATTTGCAATAGTTTTTTTATTTACACATATTTGGCACAAGATATAGTCACATCATGTGATTAGAAAAAGATGTTTATTACAGTGGTAGAAAGCAAAGAATATTTAGTACATTAATATGTACAATATATACCTATTTTTGTTATTTAATAATATTTGACCAAATTTTTATTTTACAAAATTAAAATGGAAATGGAGTGTTATATTTCTATAGTAAAAAAATAATATTTTACAAGATGTAATATTTACATATATGGTACATAGCTATCTTATATGAAAGTTGTGAATGGAAGGCTATGTACAATGATATATTATGATGTTTAAATGATAAATATATATTAAATCACTACTATATTAAGTTATGAAAATAATATTTTATTTTATCAAGTATAATATTATTTTAATATGAAAGCTCATTGTATAAAACAATTGCTATACATTATTAATGATTAACAGTACAAATAGGTCATCGTAATTAAATTATGTGTTATTAAGAAATACACATTGTATTACGTTTCTAGTGAAGTAGGTATATTATAATTATTATATTCTTGTAAATAATAGATTAACTGGCTGTTGATATTAAATATGCCTAATGTTCTTAAAAATATTTTGTGAGCATAGGGATAAAATTAATTCAGGCATAGAATTATACAGTAAACATAATTATTATATGAACACAGATCATAAAACTTGTGTTCAGTTTGGCCATATAAATATAATATAATATTTTATAAATATATTTTATTTTTATTGTAAAGATAAATGGCATTTATTTTTGTAATTAATGTTATGTTTATTATTGGTTACATGAAAAATATTCTGTAATATTTTTAGCAAATGCAAACTGCATTTAAAAAATACTAGCAAATCATCAATTTTAATTTTATATTTCTAACTCGACTAAATACTTCTACTTTCAAAGAGAGAGCATAAGTTTGTTGATATTTACAAAAAAATTGACTGAATAATATAGTTATACCGGTATGAATACAATTTGTTATTCAATTCTTAATAATTCTCTTCAAATTAGGTGTTTTTTTAATGTCCTGTTTCAATTAATTTCATACTATAGCTAAAATACCCTGAATTCCTGGAACAATTTAATTATTTCTTGATTCATTTTTACAGATTTTATCTGAATCATTCATAATAGCCGTCGTAATATTCAATACACCTAATTATTGACTATTAAAATATGTATGTTATTCAAACTATTAATAATTATTAAATATGTGATATGTTATTAAAATTATGATTGATTAATAATACAATATTAGTGAAACCAATTTGATGAATTTCGTTCATGATAGAATATATATTTTGAAAAATGTTACAAAATGTTGAAAGGTTTAAATTTATGGTTTTCAAAAATGCTTGAAAGGCTCTAATAAAACATTACATAGCTTTGTATATTAAAATTAGTAAAATCATCTAGTAGCGACAGTTATTTCTACCAGTGTCTTCATACTGAGAGATTTAAAATTAGAAATCATCACAAATATTATGAGCTCCATTATCACTATTACTTACATATGTGATATGCAGAAATAAACCATGTGAGCAAGCAGTATGCAACCATGTGTTTTACCGAGCTATTTACACACGTAATGTTGATGAAGATTCCAGAATTGATAACAAACACAAATTATGTCACGTAACCAGTGGTGTGTTTTTGGTGACTTGAAGAATTATAGCCTGAAGAATATGTGAGGGAATATGTTAATTAAGTTGTTTAAGACCATGTTGGATGCATTTAAACATTGTTTTGGCTTCTACGAGCTTGGCAAAGCATTTATTAACTTAAAACCGAGGATAGTATAAGCTATTACTGTCAGAATTCCTAAGACTAGCCATGAAATATTTGAAATATTTGTCTGGAAAAGGATTTAAATCCCATACCTTTTTTTGATTTGGCATTGCTCTATCATCTGATCTATCCAGACACTTGCCAAAAAATAGATTATTTCTTCTTATTGGAGGTTTTTAATTAAACAGTCATATCTGTTTAAAATAAAATAATATGTACTTGAGTAGCTGGAGAAACAATTGAGATGAAAATGAATGAAATATACTTCATAATATGTTGATTATGTGACATTTCTTCGAGGTCTTGTCAGACATTGATGGCGTATCAAGGCCATTCATTGTAATTCTTCCAATTGGAATTCACCCTAGTAAAATCTGTTTAGATTAGGTGCGCAAAAGCTTTGGTAATCTACCGAGAGACCTAGTTAACCTTTTCATCCTTGGAATCGGTGCGCACAAGCTTTGGCAATGTACCAAAAGCCCTACTTGACCTTTTCCTCCCTAAAATAGGTGCACACAAGCTTTGGTAACGTAACGAGAGCGCCAGTGTAATTCTTACTTCTTGGAATGGGTGAACGATAGCTTTGATAGCGTACTGAGAGCTCCAGTGCAGCCTTTCCTCATTAGAATAGGTAACACGCAAGCTTTATAGCGCACCGAGACGACTAGCGGACCTGGTCTCGCTCGGGATGAACGCGGATGGATGGTTACGTGCCTAGCGCCATTAGTTTCTTGAAAGCCTTGCGGAACTCCGGGTTGAAGATGGTGTAGATGACCGGGTTTACGAAGCTGTTCATGTAGCCAAGCCACGTGGTGAGGATGAAAGGCAGTGACGCCCGGTGAACAGTCTTGAGACAGTTTGGTGCACATGGCGTCCAAGATGTTGCAAGTGAAGAATGGCACCCAACAGAACAGGAACACCCCTGAAACACACAGAACAGCGTTGGAAACATATTGGGGTTGTTCCTAAACCTATTTATGTCCAACACAAGCTTTATTACCGGCTTTATCTAGGAAGAAGGGATGAGAAAGTTTGGTTTTAGGGTAGATACATACACTTTAGCCACGAGAGATGATGATAAAAACTTAGTGTAAATCAATTGATATTTAATAAATACTTTTCATTGTATTATTCAAGATTCGAAAATTCACATATCCGTCACCAACCACAAAGTATGTTGAAAGGCAACCTCTAACATTCCTTGCTCAGATTCGAATCTAGAACCCCATAAACAGCAAGTTAGTCTGTTGAGAGTTTGGTGGTATATACCCCGCGACCCATGGTGTGTATAGGTTAAAAAACGTTCAATTTTCTTTCCCATATCAAGAGAAAGTATTGTCATATTCATCATCATCATGAACAGCCTCCAGCTTCTGGCTGGGTCTGTTTGGAATATAAGCCTCTCCACCGCCTCCTTTCCTCCCTTCACCTCCTTTCCGCCCAATACCTCCTTTCTTCCCACCACCTCCTTTCCGCCCAATACCTCCTTTCTTCCCACCACCTCCTTTCCACACCATACCTCCTTTCTTCCCACCACCTCCTTTCCACCAATACCTCCTTTCTTCCCACCACCTCCTTTACCCCCACCACCTCCTTTCTTCCACCACCTCCTTTCCGCCCAATACCTCCTTTCTTCCCACCACCTCCTTTCCACCCAATACCTCCTTTCTTCCACACCACCTCCTTTCCGCCCAATACCTCCTTTCTTCCCACCACCTCCTTTACCCCCACCACCTCCTTTCTTCCCACCACCTCCTTTACCCCACACCTCCTTTACCCCCACCACCTCCTTTACCCCCACCACCTCCTTTCCTCCCACCACCTCCTTTACTCCCACCACCTCCTTTCCTCCCAACACCTCCTTTTCTCCCACCACCTCCTTTACCCCCACCACCTCCTTTACCCCCACCACCTCCTTTACCCCCACCACCTCCTTTACTCCACCACCTCCTTTCCTCCACCGCCTCCTTTCCTCCCAACACCTCCTTTTCTCCCACCACCTCCTTTCCTCCCACCCCCTCCTTTCCTCCCACCACCTTCTTTCCTCCCACCCCCTCCTTTCCTCCCACCACCTTCTTTCCTCCCACCACCTCCTTTCCTCCCACCACCTCCTTTCCTCCAACCACCTCCTTTCCTCCCACCACCTCCTTTCCTCCAACCACCTCCTTTCCTCCAACCACCTCCTTTCCTCCAACCACCTCCTTTCCTTCCACCACCTCCTTTCCTCCCACCACCTCCTTTCCTCCAACCACCTCCTTTCCTCCAACCACCTCCTTTCCTCCAACCACCTCCTTTCCTTCCACCACCTCCTTTCCTCCCACCACCTCCTTTCCTCTCACAACCTCCTTTCCTCTCACAACCTCCTTTCCTCTCACAACCTCCTTTCCTCTCCCACGTCTCTTCCTCCACCTTGGCCCAGTCCTCTCCTCTCTCCTCCACACTCCTCCTCACTCCCTTCAGCCATATGTCCCTTGGTCTTCCTCTCGGCCTCCTACCTCCACCTCCTGGAGGTGAAGTACAGCGGGGACTATGTGCTCCCAGTTACCGGCTCAGTAGCTGTGAAGGCCCTACAGGAACCTTGAAAAGTGACGGCTGATGACACTTCGAGAGGCCTAGCAAGTCAGTAGTGGATGCAAACTTGCTTTTAAAATAGGAACACGGAGAAAGTATTGTAATCGTGAACATCTTTTAACTCTAGATTATGATGAATATTTAAGTTTTATGTGGGTCCGAACCAAAAACATTGGATTTTACCATTTTATCAGTCCTCATGTCTGTTTGTCTATCAGTCTTTAGCCACATATTATCTGAAACGGTTTGATGGATTTTGTTCAACCTTGATGGTTTAGGTCAACACCTCGTGTGTTTTTTTTACCCTAGACCTCAAATTAAGGGTAGTTTACTGATAAGTAATTTATTTTTTAATTCCAAATATTTTGAAAATAACTAAAGATTTTGATTAAAATTAATATAATATAGGGATTGTATTACTTGACAAATAACACTGTATACTTGTTTTGGGGTAAAAATTCTTTACTGATGATTGATTTTAAAAACTTCGAAATATTTCGAAAATAGATCAAACAATGTTTTAACTGTATATTTGGGGACTGTTTGACATGACAAAGAAAATTCATACCTATTTTTTTGGGAAAATTATTTTAAGGTTAGTTTACTAATGATAAATTTGAGAAAATTTATATATTTAGGAAATGGCTTTATTTGAGCATGAAATAGTTTTTCTTCATAAATAATAATATATTTTTATTTTTTCTAGTGAATATCATTTGAGTGTAGTTTAAAAATAACGAGTTTTGAATTTTTTCCCCAGCTTTAATAAACAATATAAGAAACGTGGTACGATTGTGTTGTAGCATTTATTTACATTAGAGTTATATTAGTACATCAATTGGAGATTAGTTTAAACCAGGGTTGGGTTATTAATTATGAGACACACCTATGTCATTTTTATTACGCTTCATTTAGCTTCCCCCACTTTTTTTTAATAATACCCCAAGTTTCGTAAATACACTATTTTTACTTATTAGTTTGGAAATGTATAATCTTTGCTGTCAGCCATGAAGGCTTACATATGTACAAATTCATTATAATATGTATATGTGTGTGTAAGCGTGCGTGTATTGCAAGCAAGTGTGCTTATTATACCTCAATTTCTTACGTATGTATATATTTAATAGCTTGTAAATTTTATTTAATTTGAGTTATTTAAAGTGCACTTTCCGACCAGACTAATTAAATCAGAACACGACTAATAAACTGAATTAAATCTAGAACAAACACAAAAACCAACCCGCGGTCATTAATTCATCACATTACACAAATTATGAACCTTCCGGTCATGCTAGAAATCGAACCCGGGATCCTTGGCTCAGTAGATAGACACGCTAACGACTAAATTAATGTGTTGGACTAGCTGAAGTTACTGATTATACTTTCACGTATTCAAACGTCAAGTCACGTGATCTATAACTGTAACTTTTGATATATTATATCAATACTTATAAAATAATAATATAGTAAATTGTTATCAAGGTTGACCGTAAGAAATATGTTTGTATTTTTTAAAAAGTACTCCAAATATCAATTATTAATTAAATAAAGGTATAGTTTAAGTAATAAACACAACTTTGCATGTTTCCTTCACAATTACTTTTGATCGCAACCTTTTACTACCATCTGGGCTATACTAATTGGGTAGATAGGAGTAGTGTATAATTTAGAGGTAATGTACCTACATTCTTGTGGAGGGAGAGTGGGAATGCAGTTAGTATAAAACACATTTAATAGACCCAGCTAGGTCTCAAGCCCAGAGATCCCATTACCAGAAAACCAGACTACACAAGGCTAACATTTAGTCTGCCTACCCACTGTTACGATTTTTTTTTCCCTTTGGTAAGGCTTCCGTAAAACAATATATTTCCTAGCATAATTGAGATCAGATCCATTACATCAATGAGGACTAAAACATGAATGGGAGCGTTAAAGCGTTGAGGTACATTGTACACTAACACCCTCTGTCCCCATTGTTACAGATTTGGTGAGAGTGAGTTCAGTGATCTGTAGTCCACTATAAATTCAGTAACATACACTAATTACCCCATTTGCGTTTAGTATCTGTTAAAACATATACAATTAATAATCTAGTCTAATAGGCCTACATTTTGAATGCTCAGCTCCAAAGCCTCGGTTTTATCAACACACGCAACCGGTTTCATTGAAGTGTACGACAGATTAGAATTCTATCCCTTGCACGGGATCATGCAAATACTCTTTACGCACCAATATTGTGTAAAGCACAACCGAATCCCCTGCGAGAGTGAGGGTCCGATACTCTGCCGTACATGTCAGTGTTACGTATTGCGTGTAGTAATATAACAGGGGCTAGTCAGCAGATATCTGACGCTGAACATTACAGTGTGTCAGTTGCGTACCTATTTCAGTAGCATGGCTCTATAAACGTACCCCCTACCTGATACCCATAAACAACCAGAAATCAAATACCTACTATCCTGGGAAATATACGAGAACAGTCCAAATTGTAACAGATCTGATCATAAAAACAAAGACATGATAGAAAGAAAGGAGTCACGTCAAAATCTGAGTTAATTGATTTATCAGATATATTATCATGAATCAGTGGATCCAAAGAAGAGGATGGGGGAAGAGCGATTAGGGTATTGGACAAAAAATGGTTTGAAGCTTAATTTTCCAAATTCTGGATTACTAAGTTTAGTATGATACCCAAATATTTGTTTTAAATACATCATTTACTATTAACACTTAAATATTTTAGGCCGATGTACAGTACATATTAGTACTACTTTTAATGTGATCGGTGATTTTTTGTATTAAAATTATAAACTTGTTAAATAAAAATGTGTTTTTTATATATCTTTTTTTATTATTGTTGTTAATTAAAATTAGTCTGACGCCTTAGGTCAGTCGGTAGCGTGGTCCAAACATTTTGGTTAGTTTATCATAAGTCACCTTCTTGCCATAAATATTCACACATTCAAACTAATGTGGTAGACTGTCACTCACCTAGAAACACCTCTGCCTCTGGTCCTATCACCCACTCACCTAGGAACACCTCTGCCTCTAGTACTATCACCCACTCACCTAGGAACACCTCTGCCTCTAGTACTATCACCCACTCACCTAGGAACACCTCTGCCTCTAGTACTCTCACCCACTCACCTAGGAACACCTCTGCCTCTAGTACTCTCACCCCACTCACCTAGAAACACCTCTGCCTCTAGTACTATCACCCACTCACCTATAAACACCTCTGCCTCTAGTAATATCACCCACTCACCTAGAAACACCTCTGCCTCTGGTACTATCACCCACTCACCTAGAAACACCTCTGCCTCTGGTACTATCACCCACTCACCTAGAAACACCTCTGCCTCTGGTAATATCACCAACTCACCTAGGAACACCTATGCCTCTGGTACTATCACCCACTCACCTGAATAAACACCTCTGCCTCTGGTACTATCACCCACTTACCTAGGAACACCTCTGCCTTGGTTACTATCACCCACTCACTAAAACACCTCTGCCTCTTTAGTACTGATCACCCACCTCACCTATAAACACCTCTGCCTCTGTATATCACCCACTCACCTAGAAACACCTCTGCCTCTGGTACTATCACCCACTCACCTAGAAACACCTCTGCCTCTGGTACTTCACCCACTCACCTAGAAACACCTCTGCCTCTGGTAATATCACCAACTCACCTAGGAACACCTATGCCTCTGGTACTATCACCCACTCACCTAGAAACACCTCTACCTCTGGTACTATCACCCACTCTCCTAGGAACACCTCTGCCTCTGGTACTATCACCACTCACCTAGAACACCTCTGCCTCTGGTACTATCACCAACTCACCTAGGAACACCTCTGCCTCTGGTACTATCACCCACTCACCTAGAAACACCTCTGCCTCTGGTACTACCCACTCACCTAGAAACACCTCTGCCTCTAGTACTATCACCCACTCACCTAGGAACACCTCTGCCTCTAGTACTATCACCCACTCACCTAGGAACACCTCTGCCTCTGGTACTATCACCCACTCACCTAGGAACACCTCTGCCTCTAGTACTATCACCCACTCACCTAGGAACACCTCTGCCTCTAGTACTATCACCACTCACCTAGGAACACCTCTGCCTCTGGTACTATCACCCACTCACCTAGAAACACCTCTGCCTCTGGTACTATCACCAACTCACCTAGGAACACCTCTGCCTCTGGTACTATCACCCACCACCTAGAAACACCTCTGCCTCTGGTACTATCACCACTCACCTAGGAACACCTCTGCCTCTGGTACTTCACCCATCACCTAGAAACACCTCTGCCTCTGGTACTATCACCAACTCACCTAGGAAACACCTCTGCCTCTGGTACTATCACCCACTCACCTAGAAACACCTCTGCCTCTGGTATATCACCCACTCACCTAGAACACCTCTGCCTCTGGTACTATCACCCACTCACCTAAGAACACCTCTGCTCTCTGTCCTATCATCCATTCACCCAGAAACACTCTTCTCCCTCGTAATGTCTCCAACTCACCCAGGACGATGGCGAGAGTCTTGGTGGCCTTCCTCTCCTTCTTTGCCGACGACTTCTCTCTCTTCTTGCGGCTCGCCTTGTTCACCTTGTAGATGGTGAACCTGGAACTACCTGCTGTTGCCTTTCGCTCCTTCTTGGAGCCTCCAGACAGGCCGTTTCCCCCTCTGCGGACTCTGTCCTCTTCACTTGTGGCACTGGCGCCGCGGGAGGTTGCACTGGTTCTACTACGGCCGCCGCCCCGTTCCGCCGTGCCAGGCTCTGTAATACGGCACATACACATACTATGAGGAAACAGGATAAATAGGATTAGTACTAATGCATTCGCCTGGAGAGAGGTTGGAGAACATAAAGCACATGGTGAATATTGAGGCTCTCTTAACTCAGGGGATGTAGTGACCATTACATTACCCTTGATGCCAACCCTTAAAAAACCTTGGTGGATACAACAGATCCTATCATGGCCGAGAGAACTAACACGTCATTCACAAGAGAGGCTATCACGTGGTTTGAGAGGGCCACGCAGAGGTTTATTTTAATAATTCTCTGCTTCAAGGAGTTAATGTTTATGGACATTCTTTAATTTTAAAAAGTGACACATGGGCATGGAAATTGAACCCAGCACCATTGTCTTAGTACGACTTTTACCACTGAGCTATCCCTGACTCATACCGTGTCCAGTGTTATTCTTTGAAAGTGGCTGCGTTATCTGATAGCTCGTGATCTTAATGGATCACTCACTATATAGCTGACGGTTTCCAGCTCGTCCATTACAGACTCTGCCTTAAATATAAGAGAAGAATGACCCTGGGATAGCTCAGTCAAAAGGTCCTGCGTTAGAGCTACATGCCCAGGTGTATTTTTCTGTTCAAAGAATATCATATTTAGATGTGGCTCTAACCGGCTTTAACGAAGTTGCGTATTTGGAGGTTTCGAAACTATCTTGACAAACGGTTGCATCTTAGCAGTCTAAGCTTATCACACTTATACACCAATGTACAAAATAGAAAGAAAGGGAAGATGAAATAGGTTTCCAAGTATTTTTTCAAATCTACATCCTATCCATATTCTTGCAGGTCATGTTCGTGACCAAGCCAAATAGCCTAAATTGTAGAGGATTTATAAAAAAATACGTTTAAAAAAACTACTTAAAGATGAAAATAATAATTTTATGACACTGTAGGGATTTGTTTTTAGGATATTAATTTAAGAATTTTATGGTTTTTAGTTGGCTCGCGTTATTATCCATTTCAAAACTGTCAAGGTAATACCAGAATGTTACTTTTAATTAATAATTCAACAGGTAATATTCTTATATACATGGGAAATTCCATCTTGACCGGCTGTGACGTCACAGGTAGGCAATGTCCTTAACTTTAATAGCGTGGATATTTAATCCATTAATATACATGGTTTTTCCACTGGGATGAATACCTAGATAAAACAAATGATACCATTCCGAAAAATGTATCATTCCTCTGAATAACACATAAAAACAATCCATATAGAATAACGGTGTTTACATTTGTTATTTTCTCACATCAAGAGAAAGTATTGTAATCGCTAAAAAAAATGTATCACGAGAGTATGATGAATATTTGGTTTTTATGTAAGCCCGAACCCAAAAAAGTGGATTTCACCATTTTCTTTGTCCCCATCCCATATCTGTCTGTCTGTCCATGGCTACGGATCCTAAACGGTTTGATGGATTTTGTTCCAATTTGATATTTAAATTTTATAAGGGTATACCATAAAACTTTTTTCTCCCAACCTTGCACTTCAATTAAGATAGATTTTTGATTAATTTTTTTTAATTAAAAATTTTTCTAAAATGACTCCCACGATTCTGTTTAAAATTCATATCTTGAATTTGTTAGACATGACAAATGCACTGTATTTTTTGGGAGGGGGAAGGGAATATGTGGGTAAAAACTCATTTAAGGGTAGTTTACTGAAAATTGATTTTTCAAATACTTGAAATATTCTTAACATTTTTGTAACGATTTGATTCCAAATAGGTATCTTGGGAGTTCTTATATGAAAAAAGCACTGTATATTTATTTTTGGTATTATAGGTAGTTTACTTATAACTTGTTTTTCGAAAACTAAAAAAATATTATAATGGCCCAAACGATTTGGTTTTAAATTGGTATATTGGGCGTGTTTGGCGGAAAAATTGCACTGTTTTTTTTTGTTTTGTTTTATGATTTAAAATTCGCTTAGGGGTAGTTTACAAAATATGTATTTCTTAAAAATTTAAAATATTTAAAAAAATATTCTAATGAGTTGGTTACAAAATGGGTCTACTGGGAGTGTATGACACGATAAATGACACTGTATACTGGTTTTTGGGGTAAAAAATTGCTTAAGGCGTGGTTTGCTTATAGCTTATTTTAAGTTTTATTTTAGCTATATAAAAAGAGTCTCTAATGATTTTGTTTGGAAATTTAATATTAGGTGATTATTTAATGTGATGAATAAATAATGCCTCTTTATTTTTCTAAAAAATAATAACCCAAGGTTACGGTAGTTTACTTACGACGAATTATAGAAAATATCAATTTTTCGAAATTGGCCTTAAAGATTGTGTTTGAATAGGTATCTGGGAATATTTTTTCATGATAAGTAAGAATTCGCTTTTATTTTTACAAATTATAAATAATTTTATGTTGTTTAGCAAATAATTAATTCTTGTAAAGTGGATATTTGTTCAAAATATTTGAAAATTTTGGTTTGAAGTTTATAAATAAAGAATTTCCGCTGTGATTAACAAGATTATGTGTTTTATATGAGTAAAACTTATTTAATATTAGTTTACTTAAAACTTATTATTGAAAATTTTATTTGTAGCTATAATACACAATATAAAATATATATTATCTTAGAAATATAAGAGAAAAATTTACTTATAAAAGGGCTTTGAAAATGTTTCCTAATAGCTTTAAAAACATTTAATACAGATTACTAAAAAGGGTAAATGATGGCTTACATATATGGATGTATAAATTTATTAACTATATAAAACATCGAATCTATGGAAAATAAAGTTAATGAACATTTTAAAATTTAGCTATGTCTAAAAGTGGTTTAGGATAAGATTATACAAATGACCTAATACGCGGTGACTTCCACAATACTGCATGGATCTGTAGGTACTGTACATTACTCATTTATTACCAGCATGGCACCATTTTACGTTTTTTCTGTTACTGTTTTACTGTTACTATTGTTACTGTTTTAAATTGACAAAATATTAAATTAAATTTCTTTAGTTATTATTGTCCATGCCCTTTTAAATATTTTCTCTACATAAATTAGTACTTGTTAAAAATTTATTTAATTTAACTCAGTCATCTCGATTCACTTTTTTTCCAATGAATAAAGTATAAAGTTTTACAACGATACAACTCCTATTTAAGGAATAAGATTATATTTAAAATTTACACCTCATTACCGGAATCAAATCAAATATCACTGGCTTGGCAATATACTTTTCTACCACTGAGCGATCAAAAATAGTTCCATGCCTAGGCTCATATTACACTAATTATTTAGTCTAGGTTTATATAATGAAAAACACATAGCTAATGGAGGTTGGAGGAGTTTACATATTGATGAGATGCATACCTGCACTCATCAACAGACATCTTCAGGATTATAAAATCTCACAAATTACGGTGGACAGTACATTCAGTGTTAGTAGAAGAGAATAGAACCACGACCAAGGTATTGACTGGCAAACCCAATGGGAAGAGACCATTGGGAAGACCTAGACGCAGATGGGAAGATAACATTAGAATGTACTTGAAAGTGATAGGATATAATGAGGGGGACTAGATAAAACTAATTCAAGATAGAGATAGGGTGTAATGAGGTGGACTGGATATCACTAGCTCAAGTTAGGGATAGGGTGTTACTATATGGACTGGATGAACTAGCTCAATTAGGATGGGTGTAATGAGGTGTACTGGATTCACTAGCTCAGTTAGGGATAGGTGTAATGAGGTGGACTGGTAAACTAGCTCAATTAGGATGGTGTAATGAGGTGGACTGGTAGAACTAGTCAATATAGGGATAGGGTGTAATGAGGTGTACTGGATATCACTAGCTCAAGATAAGGATAGAGTGTTACTATATGGACTGGGTAGAACTAGCTCAATGTAGGGATAGGGTGTAATGAGGTGTACTGGATATCACTAGCTCAAGATAAGGATAGAGTGTTACTATATGGACTGGATAGAACTAGCTCAATGTAGGGATAGGGTGTAATGAGGTGTACTGGATATCACTAGCTCAAGATAAGGATAGAGTTTACTATATGGACTGGATAGAACTAGCTCAATGTAGGGATAGGGTGTAATGAGGTGTACTGGATAATCACTAGCTCAAGATAAGGATAGAGTGTTACTATATGGACTGGATAGAACTGCTCAATGTAGGATAGGGTGTAATGAGGTGGACTGGATTCACTAGCTCAAGTTAGGGATAGGGTGTTACTATATGGACTGGGTGAACTAGCTCAATGTAGGGATAGGTGTAATGAGTGGACTGGATATCACTAGCTCAGTTAGGGATAGGGTGTTACTATATGGACTGGGTAGAACTAGCTCAATATAGGGATAGGGTGTAATGAGATAGACTGGATAGAACTAACCCAAGATTGAGATAGATGGTGTACTTTTCTAAGTGTGGTAATGCGCTTTCGAGTTCCTAATGCCATAGAATAAGTAAGTAAAAACTAATAGTGCATAGCACACAATGCCCATAAAGTTGAAGCACATAAATTTTGATGATAGCGTTCACAACTGAAATTGATTGAATAGTGAAAAGCTCACAATCAATAAAATGATATACTATTACTTTCTAAGCATTATACTTGTATTCTAGTATAGACAAGCCTTTGACTTGAGACCTATCTTATCAACCAATGTGAATGCAAATGTGAGATCCAGGCAATTAAAACGCCAGTGTATACACAACAGACGGGAAATACACTTTATTTATGTTTGAAATGTCATGTACGTAGTAACAATGTGTACTCGTTAGCTATTAAAAACCAGTTTTTGTTTTAGAATGAATGACGCACGATTTTTTTATTTATTTAGCACCGCGTCTTACTACCCGTTCGGGTTATACGCTTAAGTACTAATTACTCTAATGGATTAGGAATTTGGAGGGTTGAATTCAGAGGAAGTGAACCCGCATTTGCGTGGATGGAGAGTGGAAAATCATTTAGCGCACGATTTTTAATATGATTGAAAATAAAGGGTAAATATTACTGTTTGATTCTGAAATTGATAAATAGATTTACCCTAATTTTCTTTACAATAATAATATCAAAGCCAAAATAAAATAGTATTTAATAGTACAGGCCATACTTAAATAATATAATTTTACATTTTGAGGTATGAAATTTGAACGTGGTCTATATCGGTTTGTCTCTCAGAGAAAAGTGGAATGAAGTTCGACAAAATTATAGAAATAAAAAAAAAATCATGAGTCAGACTTATAATAATCTATCCATTTAATACGATGGTGTAGGCCTACAACTTATTCTTGCTAAACCCATTATCGAACCACTTTATACGTCTAAATCTACAAATGAGGACTTTGAATAGAAATGTGTTGACCTGAAGATGTGCAACCACTAATAAAATAATCACAACCGTTTTTACCAGAAGTCGAAAAGTTTAATCCTCCCCACCTCCGCCTTCCCCCAGACTCACCTATAGAACCTCTGGGGCTATGGGACCAATTTTCGAGTGAGATGTACCCCCTGAGACCTTAACAGAAAAAAACCCCTCCTCAAACGTATCTTTGGAGCGAAATTGTAACAAACAATATTGTCCATACTGAGGTTTTCTCGAACACGTTATAAATATGTATGCCTCGTGAATAGGTTATAACATTTATTTTTATAATAAAGTTTCTTTAAAATTTAAACGTACGTCTCTTTATAACCAGCCCCGTGGTGTAGTGGTCAGTGAACTTGGCTACTAGCCTAGGAGTCCCGTGTTCGATTTCCGGATGGTTCCATGGGTATTTTCCACTATGGGGAATGATATCAACGGTCATTAGCATTTGGTTAATCAAGCTTAAGTTAGGTTAAGACTCCCCCGGCTCCACACCTTCATAATCACCTTCATCACATCATCTCATTGACGTGTAGAAAACATCCATAGTTGTATCCTGGGTAACGTTCTGTGCTACCAGCCCGGCTAATAGTCTACATACAGGGGACCGAACTGGATATCATGTACCTCCCGTAAGTAAAGCTATACAATAAAAAAAAGTATTTGTATAATCATTCGAAAAAAATGTATATTTTCTTTAATTTAAATAAAGTATATACTAAAGAAAATAATATTTTTTTCTATTTTTTCCTAAGTATTGCACAGTTTTCACACGTGTTTGCTAGTTATTATATCGTTTAGTTGTGAATGGTAGTATTTTTATTATGGATTGTACACTGTTCTCTATGTACTATTAATTATTATCCACGCACGAATCAAAACCCAGCCTCAAGCTACCCTAGTTGAGATACATTTATAAGTAAAGCTACTAAAGGGATGAACACGATTGGTTCAGATCTCCTAGTGAATATCAGGCACCAGGTGCTGATAACGCAGTTCAGCACTCGTCAAGACACATCCGATTAAGCGTCACCTTGTGTAGATGTTTGTCGTCGTGCTGGCTAGGCGCTTTTCTCCTGTGCGGGCTGTTGGGGATGCTGCTCTGTAAGGCCGTCTCCTCCAGGTTACTGGCGGCGTAGCCCGAGTCGTTGTTACCGTTTGGGTCCACCAGGGGCGCTGGAGACACCAGGCTACCGCCATACTGCAGGAAACAAGGAGAGATGATTTATATCCTGTACGTAGTGTGGGGATGGAGATCCACCTCTCAATTGATACTGTAACATTGACCTGGAAAAAACATCTCTTCCAAAAATTCAATGTTACAGAACCAAAATCATTTAGGAATAACCACCCTCAGTACACCCAACCAAGATTCGAACCTCGATCTCCCCGTCATCGGCAGTTTAGTCTACTGCAGACCTCTTTTAACCATAATCTAGAGTACGTTAGAAGGTTTCGGGATGGCTAACAGATGGCAGCACTGACTCAATTTGAGTTAAAATCGGACTTTCCCCCCTGAATCCTTCATATTGGTTCCTCGTATATAGTTACAAAACCTCGACTGTTGAAAATTATTCAGAAAAAAACCATATATGACGTAAACATCGATCTTCGAGCCTTCAACATCGATATTTTGAAAATATCGGCGTTGTATGTCCATCCCTAGCCTGATGGTATTGAGTTCCGTTTGATTTGTAATTGAGATAACATCTTTCTTATACTGTATAAATATTTAAACTAATTTAAATTGTATGTATCAGGGCGATTAATTTAATTTTGATGTTTTGAAACTAAAATTATTTAATTGAGGGCATGCAATTTCTGAATTCTATTATATCAAAACACAAATTACAAACTAACTTTATTATTATAGCTTAGATGGAAGAAAGCAACGCTATACAATTAGTTTAAGTATAAATGAAATGTGGAGCTTGGGGTCCTACTTACATTGATTGAAAAATGACACTTGGACACTAGAATTGAACTTAGGAGCTTTAGTTAAGCTTTACTGCCGGTCTATCACAGACACTGCTTCAAAATATGAGTGAAGGATTACCCTGATCAAGGCATGATCTCAGGATAGCTCAATGGCGTGCTGAGTCAAAGGTAGCTGGTCGGATTACCGTGTTCAGCTGTTATTTTAAAAATAATTCTGATATTAGAGTTTAGTTAAACTCCGCCAGAGGACATGTTGTTTGGACATTGTTAGTTTTCTGAATATTTGATACTAAATTTCAATTGTGAATAATTAAATTTGAAACAAACTTAACGTGTAATGTTTCTATTTCCAACGAACACATCTTATTTATTAATTTTTTACAATAGTGAACTCAACTTTACTGGAATTTATACAATTTGGCTAGTAACTTGTAAACGACCAAACATCATGGATGTTATTAGATAAACCTGGAGCAATAAAACACATTTAGAAGACATCAAAGGTCGTATTTTTCAGTGATATTTAAGTACAGACACACAGCGATTTAAATTATAAGTATTCTAAATACACCATATTAAAAATTAATAAATAATAAAATAGACTTTGGGACAGTTTAATAGTAAGACTTAGTACGTCTCGGGTGCAGCTCAATACTAAATAAAGGATGACAGGAACTAGGAAGGTTATATTTAAGGCAAGTGCATCCACATTTGCGTGGAGGGAAAGTGGAAAACCATTAAGGAAAACCACCCTCAGTACACCCGAAAAGGGATTCGAACCCCGATAACCTTGTCATCGGCGGTCGAGGCTATTGAGGGAGTGACGTCTTGGACCATGCATTCACCAAAGCAGATATTTAAGTTATTTAACTTGCACTCTCTGAACCGACTGATTATATCCACCCATGAGTTAAACTAGCTTAAATCTAGAACAGACATAATACCCTGCCTCCAGGTCTTAATTCATCATTGCATGAGAATAAAAGCACATTTCACCAATGATAAATATTTTGAGTATGCCAAAGATCGAATCCAGGACCCTTAGCTTAGCCTTAGATAAGTTGTCAGACTAATCTCAACTAGGCCCCTCTCCCTTCCAGAATAACAGGTAAAATTCAAGAGATTTGTCAACAGTTAATCGAAGGAAATGAAACATTTCTTCTTAAAAACACCATCCGTTCCTTCAGAGGTGATGATCAAATTAGTACCAACGTCTCAACAATAACTTTCCCACAGATGTACGTCACCGTGAACTCACGCGGTCTCCTCCGCCACTGTGGCCAGTATGAACTCTGTCGACTTGTCGTTAGGGATAACGTGACAGTCGTCGAAACCGTCTTTATCCACCTCCTCCTCTTCCTCCTGCACAAAACGGAAATAAAGATATCAGACGTTAACAGATTACAACACATTATTGTTACAAGTCAAGGAAATTAGATTTTAAGGAACAAAAACTAAGCTTATATAACTATATGAATATTGAGGATATGGACTAGAACATCATATCTGAGATTTGAGTTAAAATTAAATATTGCAATAGCAGAGTTTTGTATTATTGATGAGTACATATTAAATTACATGTATTTTAATTTTTTTAGCAGACTCCATCAGAATTTATCGGTTGGACATTCCTGGTCTCCTACTAACAGTGGGCCGATATGTAACAGTCTTATAAGGTTAGGACACCATGTTTGTGGGGCTACTTTGCCCCGATTCGACGATAATGATGATGATTATGTGGTAGCATTAGACCTCTATAACCGATCATAAGCCTAATTAACCAGTCCATGGTAACCATAGGAATAATTACCCTTCAGGAAATGTAACTAAGGTACTGCCGAGAATTGAACCCGGGCCTGGAATATCTAGATTAGTAGCCAAAGATTTTGACAATTAGACAAAGAGACCAGATATGTAATAGTGTTTAAAGGTACATCATTAAAGCAATGAAACAGGGCGGGATTTAAATAACATAAAAAACCACTAGACCAAAGAAACTTCATTGTAACAGAACTGACTCCCACTCCCTGTGTTGGTCTCTCCTCTATACAAGAAGTGCTCACATGACTCCCACTACCTGTGTTGGTCTCTCCTCTATACAATAAGTGCTCACCTGACTCCCACTCCCTGTGTTGGTCTCTCCTCTATACAAGAAGTGCTCACCTGACTCCCACTCCCTGTGTTGGTCAGTCTCTCCTCTATACAAGAAGTGCTCACCTGACTCCCACTCCCTGTATTGGTCTCTCCTCTATACAAGAAGTGCTCACCTGAATCCCACTCCCTGTGTTGGTCTCTCCTCTATACAAGAAGTGCTCACCTGACTCCCACTCCCTGTGTTGGTCAGTCTCTCCTCTATACAAGAAGTGCTCACCTGACTCCCACTCCCTGTGTTGGTCAGCTCTCTCCTCTATACAAGAAGTGCTCACCTGACTCCCACTCCCTGTGTTGGTCAGTCTCTCCTCTATACAAGAAGTGCTCACCTGACTCCCACTCCCTGTGTTGGTCTCTCCTCTATACAAGAAGTGCTCACCTGACTCCCACTCCCTGTGTTGGTCAGTCTCTCCTCTATACAAGAAGTGCTCACTTGACTCCCACTCCCTGTATTGGTCTCTCCTCTATACAAGAAGTGCTCACCTGACTCCCACTCCCTGTGTTGGTCTCTCCTCTATACAAGAAGTGCTCACCTGACTCCTTGTGTTGGTCTCTCCTCTATACAAGGAGTGCTCACCTCACTCCCTGTGTTGGTCTCACCTCTATACAAGAAGTGCTCACCTGACTCCCACTCCCTGTGTTGGTCTCTACTCTATACAAGAAGTGCTCACCTGACTCCCACTCCCTGTGTTGGTCTCTACTCTATACAAGAAGTGCTCACCTGACTCCCACTCCCTGTGTTGGTCTCACCTCTATACAAGAAGTGATCACCTCACTCCCACTCCCTGTGTTGGTCTCTCCTCTATACAAGAAGTGCTCACCTGACTCCCACTCCCTGTGTTGGTCTCACCTCTATACAAGAAGTGCTCACCTCACTCCCACTCCCTGTGTTGGTCTCTCCTCTATACAAGAAGTGCTCACCTGACTCCCACTCCCTGTGTTGGTCAGTCTCTCCTCTATACAAGAAGTGCTCACTTCACTCCCACTCCCTGTGTTGGTCTCACATCTATACAAGAAGTGCTCACTCACTCCCACTCCCTGTGTTGGTCTCTCCTCTATACAAGAAGTGCTCACCTGACTCCCACTCCCTGTGTTGGTCAGTCTCTCCTCTATACAATAAGTGCTCACCTGACTCCCACTCCCTGTTTTGGTCAGTCTCTCCTCTATACAAGAAGTGCTCACCTGACTCCCACTCCCTGTGTTGGTCTCACATCTATACAAGAAGTGCTCACTTCACTCCCACTCCCTGTGTTGGTCTCTCCTCTATACAAGAAGTGCTCACCTCACTCCCACTCCCTGTGTTGGTCTCTATTCTATACAAGAAGTGCTCACCTGACTCCCACTCCCTGTGTTGGTCTCTACTCTATACAAGAAGTGCTCACCTGACTCCCACTCCCTGTGTTGGTCTCACCTCTATACAAGAAGTGATCACCTCACTCCCACTCCCTGTGTTGGTCTCTCCTCTATACAAGAAGTGCTCACCTGACTCCCACTCCCTGTGTTGGTCTCTCCTCTATACAAGAAGTGCTCACCTGACTCCCACTCCCTGTGTTGGTCTCTCCTCTATACAAGAAGTGCTCACCTCACTCCCACTCCCTGTGTTGGTCTCTACTCTATACAAGAAGTGCTCACCTGACTCCCACTCCCTGTGTTGGTCTCACCTCTATACAAGAAGTGATCACCTCACTCCCACTCCCTGTGTTGGTCTCACCTCTATACAAGAAGTGATCACCTCACTCCCACTCCCTGTGTTGGTCTCTCCTCTATACAAGAAGTGCTCACCTGACTCCCACTCCCTGTGTTGGTCTCACCTCTATACAAGAAGTGCTCACCTCACTACCACTCCCTGTGTTGGTCTCTCCTCTATACAAGAAGTGCTCACCTGACTCCCACTCCCTGTGTTGGTCAGTCTCTCCTCTATACAAGAAGTGCTCACTTCACTCCCACTCCCTGTGTTGGTCTCACATCTATAAAAGAAGTGCTCACTTCACTCCCACTCCCTGTGTTGGTCTCTCCTCTATACAAGAAGTGCTCACCTGACTCCCACTCCCTGTGTTGGTCAGTCTCTCCTCTATACAATAAGTGCTCACCTGACTCCCACTCCCTGTGTTGGTCAGTCTCTCCTCTATACAAGAAGTGCTCACCTGACTCCCACTCCCTGTATTGGTCTCTCCTCTATACAAGAAGTGCTCACCTGACTCCCACTCCCTGTGTTGGTCTCTCCTCTATACAAGAAGTGCTCACCTGACTCCCACTCCCTGTATTGGTCTCTCCTCTATACAAGAAGTGCTCACTTCTCTCCCACTCCCTGTGTTGGTCTCTCCTCTATACAAGAAGTGCTCACCTGACTCCCACTCCCTGTATTGGTCTCTCCTCTATACAAGAAGTGCTCACCTGACTCCCACTCCCTGTGTTGGTCAGTCTCTCCTCTATACAAGAAGTGCTCACTTCACTCCCACTCCCTGTGTTGGTCTCTCCTCTATACAAGAAGTGCTCACCTGACTCCCACTCCCTGTGTTGGTCAGTCTCTCCTCTATACAAGAAGTGCTCACCTGACTCCCACTCCCTGTGTTGGTCTCACATCTATACAAGAAGTGCTCACTTCACTCCCACTCCCTGTGTTGGTCTCTCCTCTATACAAGAAGTGCTCACCTGACTCCCACTCCCTGTGTAGGTCAGTCTCTCCTCTATACAATAAGTGCTCACCTGACTCCCACTCCCTGTGTTGGTCAGTCTCTCCTTTATACAAGAAGTGCTCACCTGACTCCCACTCCCTGTATTGGTCTCTCCTCTATACAAGAAGTGCTCACCTGACTCCCACTCCCTGTGTTGGTCTCTCCTCTATACAAGAAGTGCTCACCTGAATCCCACTCCCTGTGTTGGTCTCTCCTCTATACAAGAAGTGCTCACCTGACTCCCACTCCCTGTGTTGGTCGGCCTCTCCTCCTCCATTCCTGAAGATGGCAGCACCAACGTACAGGGACCCAGAGCTGTCTCCGCTAGTCTTCTCGTCTGCGCCCGGTTTTCGATCACGGACCCGGGTTTGATCTCCGCCACGTGGGGTTTCCGCGCTGCCCTCGCTCGACGTGCTCTCTTTCTCAGCGCCTGTCAATGATACATCATCCCCTTCAGTCAAAACACTGATACACTTCTGTCTGAAAGATCTCAGTCATAACGTAACCAAACTACAGGGAACCACTCACCATCACTTCAAGTCCCTGGCTAAGAGTTAAATATAGGACTTTTAAAGTTTAAAGACCTACTTTTTATGTTTCAAGCCATTTTATGATAATGTTATCTATAGCCAAGGCCGTAGCCAGGGAGGAGTTTTAGGGGTTCAAACCCCCCGCGAAATTTTATGAACAGAATATATATGGTTTATTTATGGTTCAAACAATATTAAAATTAAGATACAAATACAAATTAGGGGGCTGTGTTACCATAAAAAGCACTTCAGAGAGATTTTAGAGGTGTTAAATATTTTGAAATTTTCCTAGACTTCGGCATTTTGGGGGTTATTTTACCATAAAGAAACTTCATAGAGCTTCAAAAAGTGTTTAATATTCAGATATTTTCCAAGCATTTGGCTTATTTTACAATGAAAAAAACCACTTCAGAGAGCTTCTAGAACAGTTTATCATTTAGAATTTGTTTCTAACTTCCAGAAATTGGGGGTGGGCCCACCAAACCCCCCTGAAATTATTGGCTGGCTACGGCCTTGTCTATAGCTAATCATTAAATAGTTTGTAGGACATTAATTCATTAATAACTCAGTTCTAGAGAGTCATTCTGACGTTCTGATTCACGCCGTCAGGCGCTAGTTTGCAAACACTAATTGGTTAAGAGTCAACACAATTTTTCGTATGTACTTTCCGTTTACTATGAGGGATAGTGTCTTACCTTGGCGTATTACAATATGCTACTATATTATAGGCAGAACATAGTGTATTCCGTCAAGGTAAGCTTAATACCCCTCAGGGAAACGAAGGATGCATTCTCATAGCCTCATCATATTATTTATATCACTGTCTGTAAATCTAATAGATGCACATTCAGTGGTTCCTAAACTCTCTCTTACTGTAAAATATTCTCTAATACCTAACATCCTTGTATTTACTTCGATATACTACCACCTTCTGCCATTAAATAGAATTGTTAAATTTTATCCTCGGTCTAGGCATATATTTATCTGATTGACAAACCCTTCCTTCACCTCTGACAATATGTGTATTAATCACAACTTGTGAATATGTGGAATTCCAGCCCTCCACCGTGGTTCGGATTCCACGTTAAACTGTAGGTCCTCCATTTCATCTCACAATCACCCTACCATTACACATTAGCGTAAGTGCGTATAACCCGAACGGGTAGTAAGACGCGGTGCTAATAATAATAATAATAATAATAATAATAATAATAATGTTAAATTGTATTTGTAAGATGTATACTTTGAGCCCTGCTCGAGATAAGATATTTTGATTCTTAACATTGTAACATTGATATTAAAATTTGTAAATATAAACAATTGTAGAATTAAATTGTAAAACTGTAATCTGTATTCAATCATTAATATTAAATCAATAACTCAATCAAAAGTAAGAGTGCACGGGCGTATATGCTCTCTGGTTTTGAAGAACGTATAAATCAATCTAGGATTAGCCGCTGCTTTGAAAGGAGTGCTTGTCTAAGACCGAGCTGATATATATTGACCTTGGTCAAAGCCCACGCGATCGAATGAGAAATATCAAATATAATAATTGAATTATTATTATTATATATTTTAAATGTAACTTTATGAAACAAACATTTGTAGCTCTATGTTATCAGGAAAAGTTTCATTTAGAAGTGGATTTTGTTTTTTCTTCGTATCCTAGAAAATAAAATACAACTTTCTTATTTTAAAGGTAAGTGAATTATTTAATTAAATTTTTACTTTAAAATAAACAATCATACAAATGGTCCGTTAGTGAGATATGTTTCGCAATAAATCATTACTATAATCTAAATATTCAAATATAAATTCACATAAAGGTCTAACAGTTTTTATAAGAATAAAGGAAAGTCATCAAACAATACCTAGCCTAATCTGCCTCACCAATTAATACTATTCTATTTAAGGTTGGCGAATTTGGAGAATATAATTTAAGGCAAGAAAAATAAGTTTTTAATTACAAATAAATAATTAGCACTTTTTTTTCAGGACATTATTTCAAGATCTCGATACCAAAAATGGCGGATGACGAAAAACATTTGACTCAGGGTGGGCTTATAATAGAACCTTCTGTGTGTCCTTCAGGAGATATTTCCTTAGATAAGGTTGAGGATCGACAACTTTGTACTCAACCCCGGATTAGTTTACTGGCAGATAATTGCTTTCATACTACCCACGAGCATTCAGCGTCAGCCCAGGACCCCGGTGATGACACAAACATTTTCCACAACGTGTCCCTCGAGAAGACAAGCGATGATGAGGAAAATAAGGATGACGATGAGGATGCTCTAGAAGAAATTAGAGCAGAATTTAGAAAACCTCGATTAAGACCGATCATTTCTCAAAAATCCGCCAACGAATACTGGCGTAATTTTAATAAGAGTTTCAAAGATGGAGCTTTGCTCGAAATGAATAATAACCTCCTGGCAACAGATCTTGGAGAACCCCCGTTCCCATCAGTGGACAGCGGGATGAGTATAGCCGGAAGACGGAAAACTATCCAAGTCCAGATGGCGACCGACCTTGCCGTCATGCCTTTACAGAAACACAGTATCTCCAACGCCACGAAGAAAACCACAGGGGTTGCCCACCGTGAGGACATATCGATGATGGAGGATTTGAAGAAGGCGTTGAACGCCCTTCCATCCGACGAAAACAACTTCAGTCTGAAAACGAAAGAGACTTCGCCTTTGAAGGAAAGGCCCGCGGAAGAAACTGATCCTAAGGTGTTTCACATCCATCCTCCAAGTCCGGTCTTGTCTGAATCCGCCAGTGTAGACAACACTGTGATCAACCTTTCCACACAAGAGATGGAGAAGGATGACTCGGTGCCAATGACCCCGCTTCCACCAGAGGTCATACAAAAATGCCAACGGTCAAGGTGGGACCAGATTATGGATCGTTTTCTCGTTGGCATGGCTCACAAGAAGAAGGAGAAAAGATCCGTGGAAGCTTCAGAGACAAACACGACGAGATCACTCTCATCGTCAAAAGAACGCTCCATGCCCGCGCCCCCTGGCAAGTCTTCCAACAGGTTCACACTAGGGCTAAGGGCAAGGGGCAAGAAACTGCCCAAACATCCCACGTCAGCGCATGACGCCCCATCTCCAGACGAACATTTCAACTAGTCTGAATAGTTCTCAATTTCCTGACACCTGGGTGATAATAATTGGAAGAGAATGGTAAAGTACTTCTTTGAAACACTTGTCGAGAAACATAAAATAAGTTAATACTTTTTAAATTTTTGTTTCAAACGAAACACATATTTTTTAGCAAATTTGAGAACAAATTCCATTTTACTTTACATTATTTTTGTATCATTCATATTTATAATACATATTTTTCTAAGAATCTGATCATTAGAGAAAGCTAGTATTGAGATATTAAACTATATTTAAATTATTCATCTGATGATAGTAAATTTTGCCAGAAGAATCATTTGGAAAAATAAATAAAGTATAAAGTGTTTCAGATACAAACAGATAAATATTATATGTTATAAATGAACGTTGAGCTTGATTTTATTTTTCAAATATTATAAAAAGCAGGATTACTCCTAGATAGTAATTTAAACAATTCAACCATAACTTTAAATAATTATTTGCATAATGTCTTACTACCTGTTCATTATATCCACATTTAAACATACGAATGTAGTAAAGATACGATTTGCTTGGAAGAAGAGTGAGAAACCAGTTAGAAAAATTATATTTAAATAGTACCTCCGACAGTATTTCAAACCACGACCTCCCCATCGCCGGCAGACAATACAAGATGGGTTCAACGTTTAGTTCGTGTGTCCACTAGTGTGGGTAGTTAAAATATTAAATAATAATTTAAATAATATATATTTTTCTTAAGGGATTGCAATACATTATAAACACACATTCCTCATTCATAATAATACATTGAAAGCAGGTGTGAGATTTTATCATGGAGAATAATAGGTTTCTCCAAAGTAGTGAATAATTAGTGAATCTGATGGTGTCTATTAGGTTTTTCTCCTAACACCTCTGACAAACTAATTACAGCAACCTTGATGATGAGGATATTAATTAGCTCCCTCCATACCTTTATTATCGAACTCTTCCCCCCACCTTCCCCTCCCTGTGACGTCATGGAACTTTGCTAACCTCATGTTAATTGACCTCCATCGATCTTGGGGTAGATCCTAGCGACTCATTTCTCATCCGGCGTCCGGATGAAAGAGGATCAACCAGTGTTCCTCGTAACTTTGGTTTTCATTCGCGGAGGGTTGTATAGCACCGAACAAGCTACCTCGGCCGAGAGGTATATCTACCCAATAGTACTAGGTTTGAATACCAGCTGATGACATGAGACAGTCTAAATAATCTGTCGAACCCACTCTAGTGTAAATTTAGTGGCGTGCACAATACGAGTGCTATTTGAAAACTATTTCTTGATTGATTAACCAGGAAACTAAATAAAATATTACGTTCGTACAAAACAAAACAAAAAAAGAAACACATCTAAATGAGGGTTTCTACCTTCAATTGACAACAGAATATAGAGGATCTATTTAATGGTTTTTTGATAACCAAATAATTAGTTTTCAATTTTGTTGTGTATTTTAACATGATAAAACTGTTTCACTCTTCCCAATTCCACTGTTTTAAAATTAAGTCTCCGGGTTATTACACCAATATGTGATGCGTGGTTCGAATCTCCACATTGATAACACCTCAGGGGCTGTAAGATACTTGAATTACGTAAGGTTTTATTTGGGAGCTCAGTATTTTCTTACGTTTTCTTACGAGGGGGTTACGTTAGGTTTATTTTATTAAGATTTATGGCGAGACCATTTTTTGTATAATTTTGTATAATTATAGGTCTGTATTATTATTATTATTATTATTAGCACCGCGTCTTACTACCCGTTCGGTTTATACGCACTTACGCTAATGTGTAATGGTAGTGTGATTGTGAGATGAAGTGGAGGACCTACAGTTTAACGTGGAATCCAAACCACGGTCGAGGCCTGGCATTCCTCACATTCACAAGTTGTGATTAATACACGTCTTGTCAGAGGTGAAGGAAGGGTTTGGCAATCAGATAAATCTGTGGCGGAACAGAGGATTGAACCCCGGACCCTCAGCACAGAAGTCTGACACCTTACCCCTAGACCACCAGGCCACCAGATAGGTCTGTAAAATTTAATTTATATTTAATTTACTTTAAGTATTAATTTACTGCAGTATTAAAGTATTCTAAAATTTCATACTAACCACTTTATTGCCAATCATTTTGCCTAAAAATAATTAAACGACTAAATTAACATTATTTACCAAATCGTGAAAAAAATACGTAAGATAGGGGAAAGATCGTGGGGGAAAGAAGATCGGGGGAAATCGAAAATAATGAAAATAATCTTACCTGATTTAAGGACAGCGCCTAATTCTAGGCAGAGTAATTCATCTCGAACCAAACGTCATGGGGTGGTTTTCCGTGTTCTACTTTAAAATACAGTGGAACTGGAACCAGTGAGACCGTTTATCAATGTAGCTGGTGAGATAGGCCTGGTGACTTATTTTAAGTGTTATTGATAAGAAGAGGAAAGAGAAGCCACAGTAAGAGACAAACATCACACAACTATAGTCCTTCCTTCCCACCACGCCAACGAACCCGACTGGGACTAGAACGTTGACCTTTCCTTCAAGAATCTAGAGGTGGTACACTCAAGCAGAGCTGAATGTTGTTTTACCACTTGTGTACATCTTTTCAGCCCCGCATCTTACTACCCGTTCGGTTTATACGCTTACTTACGTATTGATTACGCTAATGGGTTGGGAATTGGGAAGGTTGAAGATAGAGGAAGGAAACCCGCATTAGCATGGAGGGAGAGTGGAAAATCGTTTAGGAAAAACCACCCCCAGTTCACCCAAGTGAGATTTGAAAACTCGATTTAACCGTCTTCAGCAGTCTAGCTCAACACAAAACTGGCGCGTTAACCAATCACCCCAATGAGGCGGGTTATATCGTAAGAAATTTTTAGGAAATATAGATGTATTCTTTTGCGAACAAAAATAAATTTTTTGTTTTAGAAATAAATTCATGAATAGTACTCTTTTATATGCATTGATAAAACATCGCTAATGACACCTTCAGATCAAATGACTTCAAGTATGAACACGTGAAAGTATCTCTCGTAGTTTTTAGGTCTATAACTATCGGACAAGGTCGTTCCTATTAAAATTGGACTGTATTATTTAACTATATGTGTTTAACTGGCACTATCTAAACCAACTAGTGGTATCATCTTACAACTCACAACCTAATTAACTATCAAACTGACACAACACCCAATTTCGCAGATGTCAATTCGTCACCTTGAAAGAGAAAAGGCGTATAACCAGGACAGATATAATGAAACAGTGCTAAAAAAAAAAAAGAATGAGAAAACCCAGTCCAACCAATCATAGACCATTTTGACCATGTCGGGAGTCAAACTTGGAATCCTTAGGTCAGTATACTGACGCACTACCATTATATCTTTGTAGTAATTGTGAAATTAATAGATTACTTATCATCCATTAATTAGGATTAGTTAATTTCAATCACGTTATTTTAAAAAAATAACACATTTTACTGAATTTATTGTTTGTATATTAAAGTGATCCAAAGGGCAAGGAAACTACCAAATATATTATAATGGCAAAACGTTTGCCATTCTTGATCAGAAAATACAAACAATTTAAGAGAAGGACAGCCAAGTTGAGTTTACGACTAGTGATATTAGATGTTTGCAAGGAATCTCTTTATGATTGTGTGAAATTATGTTTAGATCAATATAGTATAATTAGACTGTATTGGTAGTAACAAGAAGGTTGATGTTACATCTCGTTCTAGTGACTTGCGGGTAGTTTTACACATACGTTTTATCAATGGGGTTTATCCATTCTCCACGTAAATGTGTGTGCATTTCTTTTAAAACAACCTTTATAATTTTATATTTAAAATTTTGAATATTAATTATATTAGCGCTATAATGATATTCACACACAATTAATTACTGGACAAACATAACAACCAGATCCCATACCATTAATTTCCTAATTAATGTTCCTATTTTCTATTTATATTCGTTCGTGTTGTACACCTATTAAAATTTACTCTAATTTACTCTAATTGGGAAGTAATTAGGCCCGCCGCACACTGGACGCAGGGCAGGTGCAGCAAAGGCAGAGGGCAGGCAGAGGGCAGGCATAGCACAGGAAGAGGTTTCTGCGAGGCACCGCACATTGAACACAGTCCTGGCAGAGGGCAGGCATAGCACAGGAAGAGGTTTCTGTGAGGCACCGCACATTGAACACAGTCCTGGCAGAGGGCAGGCATAGCACAGGAAGCGGTTTCTTTGAGGCACCGCACATTGAACACAGTCCTGGCAGAGGGCAGGCATAGCACAGGAAGAGGTTTCTGCAAGGTACCGCACATTGAACACAGTCCTGGCAGAGGGCAGGCATAGCACAGGAAGAGGTTTCTGTGAGGCACCGCACATTGAACACAGTCCTGGCAGAGGGCAGGCATAGCACAGGAAGAGGTTTCTGTGAGGCACCGCACATTGAACACAGTCCTGGCAGAGGACAGGCATAGCACAGGAAGAGGTTTCTGTGAGGCACCGCACATTGAACACAGTCCTGGCAGAGGGCAGGCATAGCACAGGAAGAGGTTTCTGCAAGGCACCGCACATTGAACACAGTCCTGGCAGAGGGCAGGCATAGCACAGGAAGCGGTTTCTGTGAGGCACCGCACATTGAACACAGTCCTGGCAGAGGGCAGGCATAGCACAGGAAGCGGTTTCTGTGAGGCACCGCACATTGAACACAGTCCTGGCAGAGGGCAGGCATAGCACAGGAAGAGGTTTCTGCGAGGCACCGCACATTGAACACAGTCCTGGCAGAGGGCAGGCATAGCACAGGAAGAGGTTTCTGCGAGGCACCGCACATTGAACACAGTCCTGGCAGAGGGCAGGCAGAGGGCAGGCATAGCAGAGAGGTTTCTGCGAGGCACCGCACATTGAACACAGTCCTGGCAGAGGGCAGGCAGAGGGCAGGCATAGCAGAGAGGTTTATGCGAGGCACCGCACATTGAACACAGTCCTGGCAGAGGGCAGGCATAGCACAGGAAGAGGTTTATGCGAGGCACCGCACATTGAACACAGTCATGGCAGAGGGCAGGCATAGCACAGGAAGAGGTTTCTGCGAGGCACCGCACATTGAACACAGTCATGGCAGAGGGCAGGCATAGCACAGGAAGAGGTTTCTGCGAGGCACCGCACATTGAACACAGTCATGGCAGAGGGCAGGCATAGCACAGGAAGAGGTTTCTGTGAGGCACCGCACATTGAACACAGTCATGGCAGAGGGCAGGCATAGCACAGGAAGCGGTTTCTGTGAGGCACCGCACATTGAACACAGTCCTGGCAGAGGGCAGGCATAGCACAGGAAGCGGTTTCTGTGAGGCACCGCACATTGAACACAGTCCTGGCAGAGGGCAGGCATAGCACAGGAAGAGGTTTCTGCGAGGCACCGCACATTGAACACAGTCCTGGCAGAGGGCAGGCATAGCACAGGAAGAGGTTTCTGCGAGGCACCGCACATTGAACACAGTCCTGGCAGAGGGCAGGCAGAGGGCAGGCATAGCAGAGAGGTTTCTGCGAGGCACCGCACATTGAACACAGTCCTGGCAGAGGGCAGGCAGAGGTCAGGCATAGCAGAGAGGTTAATGCGAGGCACCGCACATTGAACACAGTCATGGCAGAGGGCAGGCATAGCACAGGAAGAGGTTTCTGCGAGGCACCGCACATTGAACACAGTCCTGGCAGAGGGCAGGCATAGCACAGGAAGAGGTTTATGCGAGGCACCGCACATTGAACACAGTCATGGCAGAGGGCAGGCATAGCACAGGAAGAGGTTTCTGCGAGGCACCGCACATTGAACACAGTCATGGCAGAGGGCAGGCATAGCACAGGAAGAGGTTTCTGCGAGGCACCGCACATTGAACACAGTCATGGCAGAGGGCAGGCATAGCACAGGAAGAGGTTTCTGTGAGGCACCGCACATTGAACACAGTCATGGCAGAGGGCAGGCATAGCACAGGAAGAGGTATCTGCAAGGCACCGCACATTGAACACAGTCATGGCAGAGGGCAGGCATAGCACAGGAAGAGGTTTCTGCGAGGCACCGCACATTGAACACAGTCAAGGCAGAGGCATAGCAGAGGAATAGGTTTTTGCAAGTCACTGCAGATTTGAAGCGAGTCAGGGAGCTTTCACCCAGTGGTACAAGACGTGATATGGCCTGTGAATTAGAGGAACTTCTGATAGATTTGGATTCCGAGTCAGACTCTGAATTAAATAATTTAATTTTACTCTACTCTCTTAGTAAAAAGGGAAAAAGATTAAAATTGTAATTTACTTTATGCGCAGTGTCTAGTAACATCTAATTCTTCTAATGGGTTGCACAAACTACTGTAGATTAATTTCACTAAGTACAAAAATCTAGAATATTACAATTACCGTTCGATTAATTCAGTTCAATAGCAATCTTTTCCCATAGCTCATCTTTCAGCCTCGTCCTCATGTAGTCTGGATTGCTTGTTTCATATAATACTGGATGGTCTTGAACTAATGAATAAGATGTTCCATCACAATACACAAAAACTATGTGACAGAGGCGCAGAGGACACAGGAAAACTGTACGTCTACTACAACCAGAGAGAGGCGGGAAAGAGTTATCCCTACACTGCGCCTGCACTCTGTCCAATGTGCGGTAACCCATAAGAACACGTGTATTATAGATTTTCCTCTTCCTCGCCTGCCTCTCTGCTGAGCCTGCCCTGCGTCCAATGTGCGGCGGGATTTAAGAAGATAATTCTTGTGGGGAGATGTACCTGCATTTTTTTTGAACGATACTAATAAATCCTTTGAGAAAATACCACCTTAATAACCCCCAGTCAGGAATCGAACCTCAACCTTTACATCTCAGTAAAACAGAATATAAAGACTTGACATTTGAACCAAGGTCCCACCGATATTGGATACCACATAACTGAATGTGTGTAAATTTACACTATAGCAAAAATAAATCATTTAATTTAGTTCCGATTTATATGTTCTATAACCACCGACCTTGTGATATAGGGGTCATAGCCCTAAGCTTCTGGCCTAAAGGTCACGGGTTCGATTCTCGGTTGCAATGGGAGAGTTTTTTTTCGAAAAGGGAATAATTCTCATGATCATAATTGGATCTACCACGTCATTTTCACTATTATCATCTCATCTTATGGGGACATGGAAATATCCTCCATGAAAAGAATCTCCAATGAGTACATTCGGGCGTCCCCTGGGCAACGGCACATTAGTACTGGCTAATATTTTCAAAAACTGAAATACACTTGAAATTATTATTATTATGTTCTATAGCAACTAAAAAATTAATATTAACAATCAACCCCCGATGGATCTGTGGTAAAGTGCTCGCCTCAGCACCCGATATTTGTGGGCTCAAACATAGATGGGATCGCCGGATTTTTCTTGAGCGATAAAAATCCGTAGCACAACTTCCTATGGAGGGAAAGTAAAGCCGTTGGTCCAATGTTGATTGTGTCATGTAAAAGAACCCTGGAATGTGTGTGAAAATAACTTTCACGACAAAATTATTAGACCTTTTCACTCTCATTCATATACATTTTCAGATACTGATATAATCAGTCAGTTCAGAAAGTGAACGATAATTACTTCAAATAAACGAAAAACAAATATCAGTTTTTTTTAGTACCAAACTGTTTGAGCTATACGCCTATAAATTGTCATTTGAGGGGAAAAATCCCACTGTATTAAAGTTATGCTTATCATGTTGTTAAGATTTAGATTCAGAATCAATATTCGGGTTGGGTAGTTTAAATAAGAATTCTGATTCTTGAAAAGTGGATTCAATCCATATCTAATATTGTTATTAAAAATAGATATTATGTCTGTAAACACACACCCAGAGAATGTAAGCAAGCTAAGAACTTTTCACAATAATGCACTTAGAATATGTCCTTAGAAAGGCCGCATTACACGTAGCAGGTTGCAGCACTGCGAGCTGACAAAACTGGGTTACCTATTACAAACAAGCTGCATTCTGACGAATGATAATCTTGCCGATCAGTGGAGGGGGAGTTATTTTATCGTCCGCACTTGGTTTTGCTGGTTCACTTTGTGCTAAGATGTCTCGTCAACAACAAGAAGATGAAGAGCTTATTATATTGTACGGGTACTACCAAAAATTGAAATAGCATAGTGTTGTAAAACGCAGAAATAAACGTGTGTGGAGTCGAAATTTAGTGTTAAAACGGAACACTATGTCACATACTGTGACGATTTTACCTGATTTTGATGTTGATTACTTCCGAAACTACCTACGTATAAATGAAGACACCTACAAGCATCTTTTGTCAATAGTCTCTCAGCGGTTAACCAAGCAAGCCAGTTGGAAGCACAGAAAGTGATTACACGGCGCAGAAAGCAGTCGTCTGATCAGAAAATATCAAACTAGTTTGATATTTGCGCTGCCAGCTTTCTGATACGCGCGCCGATCATTTAGGTATATTACATGACCATCTTGCAGCGCTGCAAAACGACGTCAGAAAGCAGCGCTGCAACCTGCTACGTGTAATGCGACCTTAGGACTGAATAGGAAAACTATTTACAACATTAATTTGACATGATTAATATTTTCCCGTCATTGTTCAGCTGGGAGGTAAATAAAACAGCAAATAAAAAGTGTCAGTAGATACCGTGGTTAAATTCAGTTACAGGTTGTAAGCACTCGGGCGGGACTAGACAATTACGTTTTGATTAAAAGGAATTCCACAAGTTAGCTTTTAATAATTATAATTTCAGGTCGTAATTAAATGCCCACATTTTCATATAAAATTTTACAAGTCGAGTTATTTGGAGATAATTTTTTTTTCTACTATCCGTGAAGTGAGAAATACCGAAATGTAGGGGAGCAAAAATTAAAACAACAACCAAAATTAAAAGTAAAAATTATATTTTATCCTAGCATTATACAATAGTAAGTTTGTAAATGGGTTATAAAGGGGGAAGGGGAAGGAATACTAAACCGCTTGCGCGTTGTGTTGAACATTTTTTTTTAATTGGAGAGAGAGAGAAAGAGAGAGAGAGAGAAAGAGGAGTGAAATTATGAACAATGGAAAGAGGGATAAAATATGGGAGGGAACGCTGTTGATAGTAGAATGTTGGAATGCAAAACCCATTACAACTCATACACCCCTTCTAACTCTATTTTACCCCCACCCCTAACACTATCCTTGGCAATTTGCACGGCTCGTATGAAAACTACCCCTAATTATAAGAGCAGCTGAGAGTTTTTTTTAATACATACACACTCAGGATGAACATCACCGCGTGTTTGGAACAAGCGTTTTAACGCGCTGCGTCTTCATTAGCTTGGAACAGGTTTTATAACGGCCGCTTGGGGGAAATTAACGACTTAACGGTTCCGGCACAGTGGCTGTGTGAAGGAAACTAGGTCCATCAGGGTGACATTAAAAAAAATCTGTGTTCAAAAACTTGGTATAGCTTGCAATCGAATTGGGTTGGATGGTTTAAGGCGTCACTCTCGCAGTAGACTGGATTGCCGATGTTGGGGAGATCAGAATTCAAATCTGGTCTGGTCAGATGTACTGAGGTTTTTTTCCCTAAACAGTTTTCTACTGTCTCTCCATGAAAATGTGGATACACCTCCTCTAAATTTAACCTTCCTCATCCATAAAAATTAGTGTAATTAGTAAATATGAGTATAGCCAATACGGGTAGTAGGATACTGTACAAAAATAAATATATTGGGCTATTTTTTTTATTAGTAGGACTACGTTTAACACCAAGATTATTTTTATTCCCCCAAGTCTTACTAAACGGCTGAAATATCCGCTAACAATTTATCAACTTATCAAGAAGAGGGATTTGGGAAGGTGAAGGCACCAGTTTTAAGGTGTAAATAGGACGGGAAAAACACAGTGATAACACGAGGAAAACCTCCCTTAGAGCACATGGAAGAGATTCTAACCTTGACCTACCCATCACCGGCAATACAGTCTAATGCGAGACTGATGACTTACACCATGCAACTACCGGTGCAAGTCTTGACACAAATATTGGCTGAAATGTTAGCGATTGATTTATATGTAAAAGCCAATCTTAAGCCATGAATGAAAATATCATTAGTTAACAAAAGTATCCGGATCAGTCCCGGGAAACCACATATTGGTTTGCATGGTTACCCCTGGCAACAATTTTATCTACTTCAAACAAATAAAAAATAAAAACTCTTCATTTTATTTATTTCAACCATGTGTTTGACACAAAATTTACTCAAATAAAATAATCTAATCAGTTCACATACAGTCTATTCATGAAAAGTTCATCCTGCTTTGACAACTATGAAAGGAGATAAATCGACTAATAATACCTACAGTAGCTCCATGGCTTCTTTGGTGCTGACTGACAGTTAACAGCTGACTTCTGACAGTCAACATTTAGGTATATACCTAAGTGCTGACTGTCAGAAGTGAAAGTTGCTAAACACATGTTTTTTTGCAGATCATATGGTTCGGCGTAGAGATACATAATTTGGTCTGGTAGCTTTTCAAACCATCAGCTGTCAGTCAGCACCAAATAAGCCATGAGGCTACTGTAGCACTCACGCACTTAACAGGGTGTAGAACATTCATAATCGACAAATATAAGTTATATATTAATTTTTCCATAAGTAACAAATGAATAAAATAAAGTTGATGTTGTTTAATAAATAGTTATTTTAAACTCCGAATGGTTTAACCTAATTGTGTATCTGCTGTGTCTTCTATCAAACTCCTTGCTCAGGGATACACATACTAACCCTGACGTAAACCAAAATGAAGGATATGTTTTACTTAATTGACAACTTGAATATCAGTACTTACCATCATCGACTGAAAGTATGTGGACCTAGAGATAAGGCGAGGATAGCGTTTAGGGAACTGGACTAAAATTAGTTATTATAGTCATAAACTAGATCAATTATACCTAGTTGTGGATCTATACCAATCACTCACACCAGTGATGAAGTGGTCTGGCAATAAACTGGAACCCGCCTCGGTGGCGTAGTTGGCTAACGCGCCAGTCGTGTTGAGCCAGACCGCCGAGGACGGGGAGATCGAGGTTCGAATCTCGGTCGGGTGAACTGGGGGTGGTTTTTCCTAAATGGTTTTCCACTCTCCCTCCACGCAAATGCGGGTTCACTTCCTCTAAATTCAACCTTCCCAAGTCCTAATCCATTAGTGTAATTAGTACTTAAGCGTATAACCCGAACGGGTAGTAAGACGCGGTGCTAAATAAAAAATAAAAAAAATAAACTGGACTTAAAGTAACTGGGAAGTCGAGGTTCAAATCTCGGTAGAGTATGCTGAGGGAGTTTCTTACTCATATGATTTCTCACTGTGGCTTCCTCTGCGCTTATTCGCTAAAATGTAAGCGCACTTCCTCAAAGGCCACCATTCTTATCCATAACCCCTAGAGCAAGTCGTCAAAGTAGGGTAGAAGGGGGCGCGAGAAAATATCAGTTTTTTTAACATTTATTTAATATCAAAACTTTATTTTGCCAAAATAAATAAAATATTTCTCCAGTAGAGATATAAAGTTTAATTTTATTCACACAGCAATCTAAACAGTAGTTGTTGAGTACCTTCCAAGGGTGTCGTGAAATTTAATGACAATTTTTTCTCTCCTCAAATGTTTCTCATCTAATGCCTCTATATTAAAACAACAGATATTAAACAACTGTTAAGGTTACAAAGTGAGTACAATTAAACTCTATATTTCTACCGAACAAATAGGACAAAAAAAAGTTTTGGTGTAAAAACTTCTAAAACACCGGCCTTTCCTTATGTCCCTTAAACTCTCACCTTAATAACCATGGCATAAGAAACGGGGAAGTCGTGGTCAAAGCTTCCAAACTAGTCTGGTTTGGTTTTATACTACTACTTCTCGTAGTTTCAGCTTTACCGTCTGAATAGGTCAGACTGGTAGTAAAACGTGATACACAAAAAACAAATAAAAATGGGGTGTGGCTGTGTCATGGACACGGCCGTGTGTTGTACGTGAATACGTTTATGTAACGGGTTATATTTTTTAAATAAAATATTTTTATTCACTGTCACTACTTTAAATTAATGTTTTATATACAATCGATAGATTTTGACGACAGCTGACGATTAAAACTTAAACGAACATCGTAGCTTCTCCGAGTCAAAAGTTATACTAATTGCAAATCTCGATACGCAGCAAAATAACCCCCTCCACCGCGCGCGATGCGTCACTGTTCTCGCTTATCGTAATGAATTCTTTGATCCTTTAGCAATCCAGTGGTATAATTTAATTTTGGATGTAGAGAAAAGATTCGAAACTACAACACCAAACTGTATCCCCCGATTTTGTTATCATTAGGTTTTTTGGATTGCCTCCGTATGGTAGCAAATTTAAAGACGTATTCACGTCAAAATACAGAGAGATAGATGCACAACATTAATTGAGCCCAGTCCTGTTCTGTCTAAGAAGAGCAGTGAGGAACCCGCTAGTGCGTGTCTACCTTGAATATGTTGTAGTAGAGGAAGACCATGATGATACAAGGGATGTAGAAGGAAGAGAGCGAGCTGTAGATGATGAAGTCGCTGTTGTAGAAGAGGCACAGGTCCGGCAGTCTGTCCGGGGTGTTGTTGAGGCCCAGCACTATAGGACTCCGATGGCCGCGGATATTACCCACACCAGAGCTATGGTCATCCACACCGGCGGTTGTTCTTGTGCTTGGCGTACTTGATGGCTGCGTCACTGCTATATACTGCAAACACCGACACACGTCAGAGTCACTGTATATCCTGCACCACGATCAGCGTCACTGCTATATACCTGCAACACATGACAAGTCGTCACTGCTATATACCTGCAAACACACGACACCAGTCAGCGTCACTGCTATATACCTGCACCACATCAACGTCACTGCTATAACCTGCACCACATGACACACGTCACTGCTATATACCTGCAACACACACGATCACTGCTTAACCTGCAACATCAGCGTCACTGCTATATACCTGCAAACACACGACACCACGTCAGCGTCACTGCTATAGTACCTGCAACACACGACATCCACGTCACGTCACTGCTATATACCTGCAACACACAACACCACGTCACTGCTATATACCTGCAACACACACACACGTCAGCTGCTATATACCTGCAAACACACGACACCACGCAGTCCTGCATATACCTGCACCACATCAACGTCACTGCTATAGACCTGCACCACATCAGCGTCACTGCTATATACCTGCAAACATACGACACCACGTCAGTGTCACTGCTATATACCTGCAAACATACGACACCACGTCAGTGTCACTGCTATATACCTGCAAACATACGACACCACGTCAGTGTCACTGCTATATACCTGAAAACATACGACACCACGTCAGAGTCACTAGGACAGTAGTTGTGGGGCTACAATGCTGTACCGACTGAATTAAACTATTATCAGGTAAACGGAACCAGACTCCAGACAACTTTACAAGATTAACTGAACTGGAATTAGCGTTACACCAAGTAACATCTTAAAGGAAACTGCATCTCTTATGGAGAACATCTTTATCTTCGCTTTCTCTCAGTTAACTGTTGCCAAATCTACTAGCTTTTAATTATGTCAGAAAGTAATGTGCATGGGGGTAGTAAGGAGCTACTGGCAAGCTTGACGAATCAGCGTTGTCGAGTTTGTCGCATATTTTATTGAGGATCGACCACAAGAAAACAAGAATATGGCAATGCCTTTTTCTAACAGAAACCATAACTTTCTCTCAGAAATAATATTCAGTGTAGCAGCCCGGTACAACATGTTTTGCCACACTTTATATAATGTTAACTAACTGCCCCTTCCCTTCTTACACTGTCTAATCCCATCCCCTTTTGTCTCGGTGAAATACTACCTAAGAAAGTAAAATAAAAACGTTACAGTTTTAAACACAATATAATTTGATAACAATCTGAAAACTGTATTGTTCTGCGTGTAATACAATGTCTAGTAACATGGCGTGCGACGAAATAATATTAAAAGAGAAGAAAACAAGCATGGCAGGAGTCGTGGAAATAGGGGCTTACAATATTTCTGAGCCCGTTCATATACATATAACGTAATAGGGGCTGAGCCTTTCGCCATCCCAACTATCATGCGATTCTGGGTCGTCTCCTGGTGGCCATAATACATATTTGAAACAATTTTTGCCACCCTCCTATCATGTTAGCGCACATGTTGCACCGGCACTTAGCCAGTATTAACATCACCATGTCACTTATGTTGACAGATTAACGATATCATGTTGACGGTATTTGGACTACTTTATCAGGTTAAGGTTGAAAGGGAACTCGAGAAAAGGTCACTGTTTTTGTAGTTTTTATAGCTAAACTTTTTTTGTCAAAAGGAATTAACAAACAGATTAATTTTCTTCACATGGTGATATCAACATTTTTTTGTTAATGGTGTCCTGAAATTTAATGATAATTTTTTTCATCTTTTAGAAAGTTTCTCATATAATGCCGCTATGCTCATGACAGATATTCCCTTTGTTGATATCACCATATGTAGAAAATTAAACCCTATGTTTCTACTAGAGGAATTATATTTTATTTTCTACAAAAAAAGTTTGCTATACAAACTGCAAAAAAAATAGCCTTTTATTGCGTCCCCTTTCACCCCATTTTAAATGAACTAGGACCCATTTCGATGACAACGTGGTCTAACGCGCTACTCTCTCAGTAGATTTGACTGCCAATGACGGGTAAAATGAGGTTGGAAAATGGTTTTCCACATTCCCTCCATGAAAATGCAGGTACATTTTATATTAATAAAGCCTTCCTAATCCTTAGAACTATTAAAGTAATTAGTTCAAAAGTGTATAACCTGAACGAGTCGTAAGATATGGTGTTAAAAAAAACTGCACTAGGTCAATTTAATTGAATAACGAAGCTGGGTCAGCGGCATTCCTTATTTAAACGTCTTCAAGTCAACTGTGCTAGACATTCCTTGTTTAACAGCACAAGGATTGTGTTAACAGTGTATTGTTAACAGGTTTAACAACACAAGGATTGTGTCAACAGTGTATTGTTAACAGGTTTAACAGCACAAGTATTGTGTCAACAGTGTATTGTTAACAGGTTTAACAGCCCAAGTATTGTGTCAACAGTGTATTGTTAACAGGTTTAACAGCTCAAGTATTGTGTCAACAGTGTATTGTTAACAGGTTTAACAGAACAAGGATTGTGTCAACAGTGTATTGTTAACAGGTTTAACAGAACAAGGATTGTGTCAACAGTGTATTGTTAACAGGTTTAACAGCACAAGGATTGTGTCAACAGTGTATTGGTAACAGGTTTAACAGCACAAGTATTGTGTCAACAGTGTATTGTTAACAGGTTTAACAGCACAAGGATTGTGTCAACAGTGTATTGTTAACAGGTTTAACAGCACAAGTATTGTGTCAACAGTGTATTGTTAACAGGTTTAACAGCCCAAGTATTGTGTCAACAGTGTATTGTTAACAGGTTTAACAGCCCAAGTATTGTGTCAACAGTGTATTGTTAACAGGTTTAACAGCCCAAGTATTGTGTCAACAGTGTATTGTTAACAGGTTTAACAACACAAGGATTGTGTTAACAGAGTATTGTTAACAGGTTTAACAGCACAAGTATTGTGTCAACAGTGTATTGTTAACAGGTTTAACAGCACAAGTATTGTGTCAACAGTGTATTGTTAACAGGTTTAACAGCACAAGTATTGTGTCAACAGTGTATTGTTAACAGGTTTAACAGCATAAGGATTGTGTCAACAGTGTATTGTTAACAGGTTTAACAACACAAGGATTGTGTCAACAGTGTATTGTTAACAGGTTTAACAGCACAAGGATTGTGTCAACAGTGTATTGTTAACAGGTTTAACAGCACAAGGATTGTGTCAACAGTGTATTGTTAACAGGTTTAACAGCACAAGGATTGTGTCAACAGTGTATTTTAACAGGTTTAACAACACAAGGATTGTGTTAACAGTATATTGTTAATAGGCTTCCACTATTAAACTAACTATACCAAGTTCACTTAGGGTACCTAACTGATGGCATTAAGTCAACTTCACCGAGTACAATGGAACCAAATAAAATGTTGCCAGTATAGGAGTACAAGGATTCTTACCCAACAACCCCTGACGCACCCTTCCCCACCTCCAAATACCCTCAAACAAACAATAAAAAGATGTGCAAGTATTTATACCTCCTTAACACACTGCCCCTACTCACCCACTTTGCTCCTCTTCTTGTTCAAATGTAATATATTAAAATGAACTACCCCCAACATTTATATTATATTTATGTAACTTACCCTCATTTTTAATAAACTGAACAGGATTCAAAATAAATATCTACTTCAATAGAATTGTATTTATATTGATATTATGCATTGGACATTATTTTTTTAATATTTAGCACCGCGTCTTACTACCCATTCGGGTTAGATGTTTATGCACTAATTTACGCTAATGGTCTTAATTATTAGGAAGGCTATATTTTTTGGAAGTGTATCCACATTTGCGTGGAGTGAGAGTGGAAAACCATTTAGGGAAAAACATATTTAGTACACTCGACCTATATTCGAACCTCAATACCCCCGTCATCGCAGTCGGTTCTAGCGTGAGAGTGACGAGTTAAAACACGCGGTCACCGATGTCTATTCTTGTTGCTATCAACTTTTCTCTATTTTATTTAAATCCTCCTTTCCAATCTTTGTGAGCCTTTGTTCCAAATCCATCAAACCCTGAAACCATCCACAAAAATTAAAACACATTTTAAAATAAATTATTATGCGTGTGTATTTAATAGTTGAAATTACACTTTTGGGCTCAAACCAGGCCCATTCATAGTATTGTACTTCGTCTCCTTGTATTCGCATTATTATAAAACATTAATGTTGCAATTAAAATTATGTACTTTTGATTATTGAACCCGCTTCGGTGGCCGCATGGTCTAAGGCGCTACTGTCACAATAGACCAGACTTGAGTTGGATCCCTGTTGAGTGTACTGACTATGATTCTTCCTAAAAGGTTTTACACTCTTCCTCCATACAAATGCGGCTGCACTTCCTTTAAATGAAGCCTTCTTAATCTCAAATACATTAATGTAATTGAGACATAGGCGTATAATCCGGATGGGTAGTAAGACGTGGTGCTAACAAAAATGTATTTTCAAGGACTCAGAACCAATGTACCGGTACATTAACACACAAAATATATCATCAAATTATAATATAAAATAATATAAAGTTACCGCGATGCTAAAACCCGGTGCGTGTACTAGATCTTATTTAAACACAAAAAACATTAAATAGTACGTAAATGATAACTATAATCAAGACCTGTTTATAAATAAACATCAAATATATACAGTTAACAATAATATCTACATACTCTGCGGAGTTTGCGTTCCAACAAGTTAAGAATAGTTAGTAAGCATCAAGTACTTCAATATATTACCCTCCCTTACATACAAGGGATAAGGAAGGTAAACTTTAAAGCAAATGTAGTATCATTTGAGGGAGGGGAGAGGTAAAAACAAATATTTAAAAACTACCCCGGGTACATCTGGCTTGAATTCGAACCTTGACTTACTTGCAGCAGAAAACCAGTCAAGAAAAGGTTCACCTTTAAGGACCTCGCTCACCGGCATAGTAGCGTAGCAGTACGGTATCGTAGCAGTATCGTATGTTTTTCGCTTGCCATGCTTTGCAATGGAGCTGCGCACACCGGCAACCATCGTAGCACCATGGTAGCAGCATAGTAGCGTAGCAGTACGGTGCGTGGTTTTCTATTCCGCTTTTAAAGCGGACAGACACGTACGCTACTGTCATGGCGGCCGTTGCCTACCCCCACTACATCCTCTCAAACACTCCCTCCTCTTACCCTCAAGACTACACTCTTGGTGAGGCGGTATTGTTGTTGTTTTGTATTCGAGTAAAGCTGTGAAATGTGCAATTTTGAAGAAGAGCTTATTATTGTCGTACAAGAGTACAAAGTGATTTACGACATTGGAGATCCATTTTATTTTATTTTCTTATTTATATCATGTATCCACTTCTTTTTCTCTGGCTCCAGCAACATAGCCGCTACGACAATGTCCTCATCAGAGGAAGAAGACAAGGTATCACTCATTATAAGAAACAGAACCACAACAATACACTTGCTTATTCTCTCTGCGCTGCACTCAGAGGGCTGTAGGGTGTGGTGGGGGAAAACATCAGGGAGCGAAGGAGAACGGTATGGTGTGGTGGGGGAAACAAGCTCATGGGGTATACGTCGTATCTACGATGCCGGTGTGCGCGACCGTCGCGGCAATACGATACCATACTGCTACCATACTGCTACCATACTGGCACCGTACTGCTACGATACTGCTACGATACTATGCCGGTGTGCGAGGAGCTTTAGATGGCCATCGATGTTTTATTTATATAAAAATTTAAAATTAACACTAAAAAATAATATAATTTTAAAATATCACTTATTTATTTATTTATTTATTAACTAAGGTTATAAGAAGTTAGGACAATTATTTAATAAAATACGATTAGGATTAATGTTATATTTTAGTATATATTATAAGAAATCAGCTTGTTTATATTATGCAACAAATTTTATTAATACTGTTAATATATTAATATTTAAATGTTAGGCTACATGTTTTTATATTTACTGACGCGGTACATTCACATATATTGATAAATAATTGAAATTTAAGTTTCTCACTTTTCAATAATCATAATATTGTTTACCGAAATTGTATAGTTTACACTCAATGGAAACACTATTTACCACAATGAACTAAGTTATTTTAATCCAAACTAATTCTGAAATGTTAATTGGTCTCCTACAACCGCAATACATGGGGTACTCTTAAAGCTGTTCAACGAATGCTTCGTATCTCCAAAGGATTCGCGTTGAAATCCCGCCTCCAAACTTCTGGAGAAGGGTTAGCGAACAAAGTCAATGGTACGGAATCCATGATAATGAGGGGATTAGTACCTCGAGTGTTAAGGGTCTATAGAAACACCACTAACAAGATAGTTGTAACGGCTCTGTCTGCAAGGGGTACACTAGCGATGTGACACAACAGAAGACTTGAATAAGAGAGAACTGACATGTCAGGCAGAGGACTTATAGATAGAGGCTACTTGGGGCTCCCACCTTTTCAATAAACTTAACGTAAAAATAATGTGCCATTCAAATAATAATAATAACTTTAACATTATTTATATTACAAGCGATATCAAGGAAAATAGATTTTTCTACACATCTTATCTGTACACACTATAAACATAATTTTAGTTTTGGTTTTTTTTAACACCGCGTCTTACTACCCGTTCGAGCTATACGCTTAAGTACTAATTACACTAATGGATTAGGAATTGGGAAGGTTGAATATAGAGGAAGTGGAGGGATAGTAGAAAACAATTTAGAAAAAACCACCCCCAGTTCACCCGACCGAGATTCGAACCTCGATCTCCCCGTCCTCGGCGGTCTGGCTCAACAAGACTGGCGCGTTAGCAAGTACTCCACTGAGACGGGTATTATTTTAGTTATTAGTATAGAAAATTAAATAAGTATAGAATCCTAAAGTGATGTTATTGTAAATAAATTCTGTCTACTGAGATAAAACTGCCACCATTCAAAGTGATCAAGTAGCGACTCTTTATCAAATAACGTTTATTGAAACATGAGAACAAAAGAAGAGACCGTTACTTGCTGTACCTGTGAGTCACAATATCTCCAACTGATATTTGGTCAGTCACGGTCATCGCTTTCCCAATCCAGGCTGCTCAGCTGTCACCATCTGGTGAGTGGATCGTAATACAGCTATCACTAATATCTCAATCATTGATACGATCACTGACAGTGATGGTGACCAAAGAATATCGGTGAAAAATTCAATTTCAGTGTTTAGGGGAGCTCCTTTCGCTAAATGATAGTTATTAAGAAAAGCGCACTCAATTCAAGACTACCTCTATCAGATTCTAACGTTGATCTCCCAATTAGGACAACATTCAAAGATTGGATTCGTAACAGACTACTCTTATATCCTGTAGTTATAACCTAGTCTCGGTTTTATTATACCTAAAACTTATCCTTCAGAACTACACTAATTTTTAATTAATTTTCAATTTGTTAATCAGATCGTCCAAACAGTTACCAACATATATGTAAGTAATATTTTTATAGTTATAACCATCATCATGCTTGTAACTATGTTGAGATCTGAAGGTGACCTTCAAATAAATCCAAGTGTACTAACATTTAGAATACATATAGACACACAAAGTGTCAACTAGGAGTTATTGGAGGTGATAGGACGGACGCCCAACTTACGATGACAATTCTAATATGAGACCATTGCTTCTGTTTTGTGTACATGTAGTTTCAAGAGAGGTATGGATGACAGCTGGTGAGTGAACCAGAGTTCCTCTGGGGATAAACTAACAAGGTAGAAATTAGTTGTGGCAGGGAGTTCATCAGAGAATGTAATTTTAAGTAACCTGCCTCGGTGGCGTAGTTGGCTAACGCGCTAGTTTCGTTTTGAGCTATACTGCCGAGGACGGGGCGATCGAGGTTAGAATCTTGCTCGGGTGAACTGGGTGGTTTAAAAAAGCACTAAAATAATCCACATTAATCCATGATATTAATGTGTACAGAGTTTATTGCCAATTTCCTTTGACGAACTAATTAAAACCAACAAAAAGCACTAAAATAATCCACCCTAAGTCATGTTAGTAATATTTACAAAGATTTATGTCTTTTTTTTTTGACAAAATGGGATGACGATGCTTTTATTTTGTAAGGTGTTTCATCAGTCTCCCTAAAAGAAACTAACAGTAATCACCCATCAGAGAAGGGTTCCATGGTCCTTGGTAACAATGCTCCATGGTCAGGATATCTTGGTGAAAGCGTTACCCTGTTTGTCACTAACAGCACCACACCATTTGGGGAAAAGTCAAGATGCGAGTGTAAAAAGTGAATTTTTAGTGACACTCTAAACCCATGTTCTTGTAGTTGTCCAATAGACCACTCACTATGGAAATATATTGTCGTCTCTTCTGTTGCCCAAACAACATTGACGTAAATAATGGCTTTGAAAGAGGACCAAGCAAATAACTCGATATTTGTAAGCTTAGCATCAAAGGTTGGATCTTTCAACAATGTCCTAATTTGTGGCCCAATAAATATACCTTCTTTTAGCTTTGCTTCACTCAACTTGGGGATTTTTTTTTTGCCAAATGATTAAAGGCCTGACCTTATTTATCAAGAGATTTTACAAAGTTCTTCATCAAGCCTAACTTTATTTGAAGCGGAGGAAAAATGACTTAACTTGGCTCAACATATGGAGTAAATTTCACATTCTCCTTTCCAGCAATGTATAATTTCCTCATTCCTTGACTTTGTAGTAGTTCTTGGTGTCTCGGCTGTCCCACAAGCACAAAAAACAACAGTAATTTGTGAATCCACCCCGTAAACCTGTAAGCAGTGTGACGAATTTTAAATCACAGCATATATGCCAATCATAATCTTTATATTTTATCCCGTCCATCAGCAAAGCCATACATTCATAAGATTCCCTCATGTCCACCACATGCACCAAAGGCACTGATGGAAGTTTGTTACCATGGTGCAATATCCCTGCTTTTAAGCTTGCTTTAGATGAACCAATAAATATTCTCCACTCATGTGGATTATGTTGAACACCCAACTCCATCATCAAACCATTCACGCCTATGCATACACATAATGAATTCTTAATTTAAAAATATCCAGACAAACAGCTATTTCTCGTTCTAAAACTTGAAATCTTTGTACCTTGCTCTAGAAGGTTCCATTGTTGCAGTCTAGAACCCAACAGTTGAGCTTGCTGTTTAGAAAGTTTCAAATCATGGACCAAATCCTCCAGGTCCTTCCTATGATGTGAGGCGATCTGTCATGAGTTTCAGGGATGTACTCTTCCAAAGGTCGTGTGTCTTCTGATTCACTTTCCTCTGATGGTTCTGTTGCAGTGGTTTGCATGTGACAAGCACGAACAGGTAAGCCTTCCTCATGAGGCACAGGCATATGAACTGAAGAAACTTTAGGATATTTAAAGAGTAGATTCTTACAGTTAGATTTAAATCACACTGTTTATTTTGTATATATTTTAAAACTATATTTGAGGGGAAAGGTTAAGGGCGTATATAGTAAATTTTTCTAGGGTTTCCTAGAAAAATTTACTATAGCTTTAGCCAATAAGAGTTTTTATACTTATATATATGAATCGCCCTATGGGAGCCTATCAAATTCTAGAGAGGATTCAGGCCCCCCTGACCCTCCTTTTTTAAGCCTTTGGAAGTGGGGTGAGGGGGGAAGGGAAGAAGAACTAATAAGATAAAGGCAGGTGCATAAGAGACCTGATATGGAAATGAGAAGTGCCTTTTAAGTGTAAGGAAGAACATAAATACAGGGCGTACTTTGCATACCCTGATTTTGGTTGAAAGAACAGATTAAAATATTCAAATATTTGTTTGTGACCACTATTGATATAATTTTACTTTATTATTTGTTTTATTCTATAGTTATTGATAATATCTATCAAAAGTGATAGAAGCAGATAACATCACTTGATGTATGAATATTAAAATTGTTTTAGTAACTCTAGTAACTAACTTCTACTATTCTTCCTACCAAAATAATACTATACCCATAATTACATATGTAGCAGAATAATAGACATAGGATGTATAAGAGACCAGGAAAATGAAGACCACGAGGACAAAGTTTTTGAATATCATGGTAGCACTCACAAGGAGAAACCAATTTAGGAATGAAGTTTTCCTGGCTAGAGTTGGGGAACAGGGAGTACATGAGATAGTGGATGAAGGAAGTATGAAATGGTATGGACATGTAACGAGGATGGAAAAGAAAGGAGATTAATGAAGAAGTATATAGGAAAAATACCTCAAAATAGATCACGAAAGAGATGGGAGGAGCATAGAGTGCGAGTGAAAGGAGAAGACTAAAAGAAAATAAAGAAGGAAGAATAGTGGAAGAAAAGAGGAATATTGAGACATTTTACTAAAATTTCCGGCCACAGGTTAGAAACAGTTGATGTTGGTGATGATTATGTTAATTCAGTCTGATTGATACATTTATTTTCATTTATCTCGAAATTCACTTCCCGTTCACAAAACGTACTGTACGTGGCTATATAAAATTCATTTTAAAATAATGTTTAGAGTCTCTATCAATAAATATTTCATCTAAGCTTTCATAATATTCTATTTTTTCTAATTAATAATTTACCCACCTCGGTGGCGTAGTTGGCTAACGCGCTAGTCGTGTTAAGCCCGACTGCCGAGGACGGGGAGATCGAGGTTCGAATCTCGGTCGGGTAAACTGGGGGTGGTTTTTCCTAAATGGTTTTCCACTCTCGCTCCACGCAAATGCGGGTTCACTTCCTCTATTCAACCTTCCCAATTCCTAATCCATTAGCGTAATTAGTACTTAAGCGTATAACTCTATCAGGTAGTAAGACGCGGTGCTAAATAATAATAATAAAAATAATAAATAATTTCAAACTATCATATGCAAGATTGTCAATTATAATTTTGAGAGGAGAGATTTATTCGAAAATAAACCACTCATTCTGTAACGAAGCTTTATTCAGGAAATGTTTCAAGATAGTGTCACGTGACCGCTCCATCTTTCAATGGAACAATCTCGCAACATCTCGGAGATCGGTATTCCGGTTTCGGAAAGCTTTTTTTTACCCTGGTCTTGCCACCCATTCGGGTTATACGCGTATGTACTAATTACACTATTGTATAAGGGATGAGTTAATTTAACTTAGAGGGAGTGTACCTGCATTTGCTTGAAGGGAATTTGCACAACTATTTAGTAAAAAGCGTCCTAAGAACACCCGGTCGGGAATCGAACCTCGTCCTCCTCTTTATTAGCGAGCCAGTCTATTGTGAATGTGACACCTTATTGTATTCCACCACCGAAGCGGGTCCAATAAAGCTCATTTAAAACAATATGGATGATTTATTTTTTACAATTTGTTTGTTGAAAAAGCTCACAACAAAGGAATTGGTTGTATTTGATCACCTTGCCCAAACAAAGCTATCTAATAATCTAGTTCCATTACGGTATGATTGATTGCGCCTTTCAGTTGGTAACGCAACCTAAGTAGAAACGAGCCATCCCCACACACAAAAAAAAGTGGCTCGGAAATTGAATACAAATCATTCTCATTAATCTGTAATTGCGGTTTCAAAATAGAATTCAATCCACTGTTTTCATTAAGTCTGGTTTGAAAAAACCTTTCTATTGTATTAGTATCGAGATCCACCTCACTAATAACAGTCAGTTACAAGATATGACACAAGGTTCTCTAAACACCACTTTACATCACATACTGTACTTGTTAAAGTAAATGTACATAGTAGAATATTGGTGCAGTCTAATTTTCACAGTAAGGACCTTATTGGACAGATATATAATTAACTACAGTCCAACTTTCATAGGAAAAGCCTTATCTGACAGCTAGAGGAGTTACTTGATCTATTCTCACGTATTCATATGTCAAGTCATTTTATCTTCAGCTGAAGCTTTTGATATTTAATAACAATACTTATAAAATAACTGTAAAATATTATCATTGCTGTCCGCAAAAATATATACGTTTGTGTATTCTTAAAGACTCTTCGTATGAAAATAGGACTGTAAGGTAAAGTTGGTTCATGCAAGTATTGGGATATTTCATACATTTTGTTAAAAGCAGTCCCGTATTCATCTTTAAAGCAATTTTTTTTGTCTCTTTTGAACGTTATCTAAATTATATTAAATGGTAAAAAATAAAAATTCTTTTAATTGAAAAATAACAGATGGATACGGAAATTGAACCTGGGACCTTTGGCTTAATACGCCAATACTCTAACCACTTAGATAGCCAGACATCGTACAATTATTTAACCGTAATAATCAAATAAAATAGCTTTGCTATTTAATCCATAAAAAAAAACCCAACCCATTTGAAAGGCAGATTGTTTACAGCCGTAGGTCCTATTAGTGGTCTCGCGGTATCAGGCATTAGGCTCGCTATATACTGATTACCGAGTCTAGAATTTATACTGGGTGCAGATAGGATAGTTTTCTATTTGTCAGTGTGGTTCTATCATACATTCTTCACGCTAATTTGGGTGCACCGGATGAAACAGATATACAGCAAGCACATGGCACATGCACTATCGGTGATTGGACACTTGTTCATAGGTGATAACTTTCAGACCGGAAGTTTCACGTGCGTCATGGTAGAGTAAACTGACTCACAGTTCCACGATTGACGTTCAACAGGTGTCCGCCTTTTTCCCTTAGCACCGCGTCTTACTAACAGTTCGGGCTATTATCTCATGTGATAACTACGCATATGGAAGGTTATTTTAAGAGGAAGTGTACCCGCATTTGCGTGGAGGGAAAACGTTAAGCCATTTTGGTATAATCACCTTCAGTACACTCGACCGAGATTTGAACCTCAATCTCACCGACATCGGCAGTCTAGTCTACTGATAAAGTAGCGCGTTAGACCATGCGGCCACCGAAGCAGGTGTTTAGTTGTAGTTGATTGGGTGAATCTGTGTGTAAAATATTTGACACCATTCAGTACCATGCGGAAATACTAACAATTTAACGTGTGTTTTGTATGTATTGTTGAAAGATATCCTGAAATTCATGTTCACACATGCAAGGATTATTCCAAGATATGTTTGGTAGAGAAGATGTGAGAGTAAATAGCAAGAATTTCTCAGGATGTTTTGCTATTTTGGAAGATAAAATCCTATAAGCACCAATAATTAATATATTTTGAATAGCTTGGTACCCGCCTCGGTGGCGTAGTTGGCTAACGCGCCAGTCGTGTTGAGCCAGACCTTCGAGGACGGGGAGATCGAGGTTCGAATCTCGGTCGGGTGAACTGGGGGTGGTTTTTCCTAAATGGTTTTCCACTCTCGCTCCACGCAAATGCGGGTTCACTTCCTCTAAATTCAACCTTCCCACTTCCTAATCCATTAGTGTAATTAGTACTTAAGCGTATAACCCGAACGGGTAGTAAGACGCGGTGCTAAATAAAAAAAAAAAAAAAAAAATAGCTTGGTGAACACAAAAAAAAGCTGTTTCTTCTTTCACCTTCTGATAACTGTCAGTAACGATGCTTTCAGCACATTTACCACGAGTGGAGGGAAGAATTTAGAACAAGCGTGCATGTAAAAGGTGGAGACAGAGTGAAAGAAATTTAGAAAAAAAAACACCACAGTACACTGAGTCAAAATTCAAACCCGGACCTCCTCACCACTGGCCCTTTAGTCTATTGTGAGCATGACCCCACTGACGTAGGGTTGGATTGGACGACAAATCTCATCCTGCTGCACCGAAGATAAATTTCCGAACGCAATTTTCTTATACTTTTTAAACACCAAGGTGGGTGCATTTTCATTAAAGTTAACTTTCTCACACCCGCTTCGGTGGCGGCATGGTCTAAAGCGCTACTCTCATATTGTATTAGACTGCCGAAAACGGGGAAATCGGGGTTCGATTTCAGTCAGGATGATAAAATAATAACTTCCTCACTTCGTTATATTAGATTATGGCGTTAAAATAAAAACCTTAGTTCAGAAATTATTGATAATATGACTATTTGTTTATAATCCTTTGAACACAAAGAAACACGAACATTTAATTGTTTAAGGCAGTAGTATTCAGCCTAGGGTAGGAGAAAACATTTTAGAGGGTACGTAAAATTAAATATATATTTATATTTCTCATTTGAAACTTATTGTTAATATATTATTTTGGAGGTAATTTATTTTAGCTGTATATTATAAAATATGTATAGCTTGCATTATGTATACATCAACAAATCTAGGGGTCCAAAATTGAAAATAAATTGTATCTTGAGGTACGTGAGCTAAAATGGTTTAGTACCACTGGCACGTCAAGGTATTGAACTAGGCACCCCTCAACTAGAGGCATGGTCAGGGTGACAAGAGAGAAAGTGTTGCAGTCGGCTGTCTACCCCTGACTTTGAAATGGCATGAGTAAAGGCTGGTTCTCACAGAACGCCAAGCTAGGATTTGTTCTGCTAACTGTTTAGAAAAATAGCGGCCCATATATTTTAATGTGTTAGTTCACACAGAAAGCTAAGCTAAGTTAAGCTAAGTTAAGCTACGCTAAGTTATGCCTTGCTACACCGCACTATGTTTTTATGAATGCTGACCGGGCTATTTTTCCATCTCCCATCTTGAGCTATCTTACGTCGCGCATGCGCATAACGCAGTTTGGGATATGTGTTGAACAGATGCAGTACTGGATTCTTGAAAACAAACTAAAGAAATGTTGAAATTTGGTTTTAAGTTTTTTTACGTGTATTTAAATAATATTATATTTAGGTTTTATATTAATAAGTGTATTTATATTACAGTGGAAACATTAATTGAACAAGTCAAACCTCCAACTCGTATATTTTCTTCCTCTTCCAAACCAGCTGCTAACAACGGCAGCTCTTCTTTCTCAGTACTATCATCTGAGCTCAAACAAGACATTTTGTAGAATTCCATAACTTAACTCTATTGGATCAAACCAGAAAGAATCCACAGTTAATTCAGAAGGGAAAATAGGAACCATAGCTTGTGTTCTGTGTGAACTGGCCTTAAGACGTGGCTTGCCATGCTCCACAACACGGTACTACAGCAAGATAGGTTCCTGGATGGCTAATAAGGGACGTGACAGGAAAATGCAATCACTTCACGCACAAACACACGAATAGAGTCACGACTAGGCTTAATACAAACACTCAACATTATCATAATAGCTAAGTTGTATTACACTAACTCGAGCAGATAAGAGAGTACAGTAGTTAGTATTTGGTAGGA
>JAVRXN010000001.1:67958906-68041406 GCA_033556935.1 Timema podura
AAACCAAGGTGATAATTTTTAGCAGGATGGATCAGGAAATGACTGTCAGATTGGTATAAATATGAAAATGTTAGAACAAGTGAATGATTTTTATATTTGAATGGAATGTTCTGTAAAATATAAGGATATAATATGAATCGACAACGGCTGAATGCATCTCGGAAGTAGTTGGATGTATGTGAATATTGCGAGAATGAAGTATATTGAACAGGCAAGTGGCAGTATATAATAAGTGTTGTTTATGCCAACATTGTGCTATTTTATGTTGATCGTGGGTTTGTCAGGAGAAACCCAGAGCGAGGTGAATGGATTGGAACGAGATATCTAAGAAATGTATGTGGAAAATAGTATGGACAAAGTCATGAATGAATGGGAGCTGAAGATTGCGGTTTGAAGGGAATCAATAAGTCAATGTGAAAGATGGTCTTACGTTATTTTGGGCATGTTACAGTGATGAATGTGATCGAGGCGCGATGCAATGTATGCAGATATAATGTGTGTGGTTCAAAAGGAAGGGTAGGTCATGTACGACGTGACTAAATGATGTATGACGAATGTGTGAAAAGAGAACATTAAGAGTTTTAAGAATATGTATGATCGGTGAATGGATGTTGTTGAGCGAAGGATATATGCAGGTGGAAGAGTGGAGAAGTTATCGATGATGGATGTAAGTACGGAGTTTTTTTAGTATATGCGCAGTTCTTGCTTACCTTGTAAGGGAACGGCGTGATTAGGTATGTATGTAATGTATTATGTAAGTATGTATGCATGTATGTATTATGTATATAATTATGTATGTATGTAATTATGTATGTATGTAATTATGTATGTTTGTGTATATATATGTATGTATGTGTATATATGTATGTATTATTTATTCATGTATGTATGTATGTATGTGTGGATGTATGCATGTATGTATGTATGTATGTCAATATATTTACTTCTAATGTATTTATCTTCTTTCTAAGTCTCTTGAAATGTGGTTTTGGAATAGGAACGAATGTTTTGGAGGTATGTTTAATCATTTTATACATTCACATTAGAAGGTAAATAGGGTTCTTTCACAAATTTAAATCAGCATCAATAAACTTTCACCAGCTGTCTTTTGATCTATAATGTACTGTACATAGAAATAGTAAGTTTAGATTCATGTGTACCGCCTAGCTAATATTAAACAATGCATAACTTACACTGCATTTAATATAAAAAGATTTATAGTAAAATGTGGTGACTAAAGTCTAATAATAAAATATAATTAATGTCTTTCATTGTTCACTGCAACAATAAGAGAATCCTTTCAGTGTGCTTGAATTTGCGTGTTGACTAAAGGTATTTTTTAAATTATTTTATTGTTTTGTGTGTAAACTAGGTTTATTAATTTTGTTAATTTGATAGTAACATTAAACTTTTTATTTTATTTTGTTGTCCATTACAAAAGTAGCTCTACGAAATATAACCATCTTGGTGTGCTCGCTTCCTCTTTAGATATTTTTCAGTCATTTATTAATATTGCTCCTTTGTATTAACCAAAATAGCTTCTTTTAACACTCAATGCAATAATTATTATTTCAATTAATAGAGGTACTGTTATAGTGCGTGCATTTGAGTCTTAAATTTAGGTAAGTCTTTAGTAATTTTATTATGTTGCTTATGCATTATCTCGTTTAGTTTTGTTTCTTTTTACTAAATCAACAGTACAATTTTATTTGGTATGATGGGGCGAATAATATTGCGTGCTTCTTTCAATTTACTTAATTTTTATTTCTTAGATAATAAGTACACTATATACATATAATAAAAGTCTAAGATTTGTCTGCTCTTAGAACTTTATGGAGTTTTCCTTTTTCTGGGTAGTGTAAACAATAATAATACCAACTAATTAACTTTTAGAATATTGTCCGTCTGTTTTGTTTCCAGAAAACTCAAAAAGTATTCAGGTAGCCTGGCGGCCTAGGGATAAGTTGTCAGATTTCTGTGATGAGGGTCCGGGTTCAATACTCGGTCCGGCACAGATTTATCTGATTTCCAAACCCTTCCTTCACCTCTGACAAGACGTGTATTAATACACAACTTGTGAATGTGAGGAATGCCAGGCCTCCATCGTGGTTCGGATTCCACGTTAAACTGTAGGTCCTCATTTCATCTCACAATCACCCTACCATTGCACATTAGCGTAAGTACGTATAACCCGAACGGGTAGTAAGACTAGGTGCTAACAATAAAAATTATTTATATTATATTATTATAGCACGCGTTTACTACCCGTTCGGGTTATACGCATTACGCTAAGTGCAATGGTAGGGTGATTGTTAGATGAAATGGAGGACCTAAAGTTTAACGTGGAATCCGAACCACGGTGGAGGCCTGGCATTCCTCACATTCACAAGTTGTGATTAATACACGTCTTGTCAGAGGTGAAGGAAGGGTTTGGCAATCAGATAAATCTGTGCTGGGACCGAGGATTGAACCCCTGACCCTCAGCACAGAAGTCTGACACCTTACCCCTAGACCACCAGCTCACCGAATTATTTATAAAATCAAGACGGGATTTATTATGTTCTACTCCTCAATTTTCAGTGAACTATGCTTGGGTATATTCAATCACGCTATCTCATCAACTACCGAAGCAGTATTGAAAAAGCAGGATGTAAGCAGTGAGTATTCGTTGCGGCTGGTATTGCGGGTACAGAAGATGCCAATCCATATAAGCAAGGGTATGGTTGGGTGGAGAGGGGGGGGGGGGTGTTCGTGTTTATTCGGGAACCTTTGTACACGTATAAAACATTGCTCCCGAATAAGTTTAATTCTTTTATATCATTTGAAGTAGTCGAATATTTTGATGTATTGTTTAATTCGAATGAAACCTTGGGAAAATGCTAGTAACAATTTAATTTTGTAAATAAGATCTAATAGCAAGTAATATTACCCTCGAAAAAATTACTGAAGTAGACATTCAAGCGATCATTGGATGAATGATTTTAATGTTTATCCATTTATTAATTTGGACTAAAACGTACGCTTGTTCATAAGCAAAAAATATAAGTATCTTAATACTACAATTAAATTGAAGAGAACCAATTAATTTTTTTAATCATAAATGCATTGACTTTATTTTCTTTCTTATTTTAACTAATTAATTCTTTTCCTTGCCATGACATTAGATAGTCTCCAAAACTTGGCAACTTGTATTTTATTCAACTCCTTCCTAAAACTATGGTTTTGGAAGGGTTTTGAAATCTAATCGAGGACAGTGAGCAACATTACTTAGTATGATTGACTTGTAAATTAAAATTAATACAAATCGATTCTCCACAAGGTATAGTTAGTATAATCCATGAGATAATGTTGAAACTCTCGTGCCAGGACTGTGAGATGATTGTGCTAATTCAATTCTCCACAAGGTATAGTTAGTATAATCCATGAGATAATGTTGAAACTCTCATGCAGGGACTGTGAGATGATTGTGCTAATTCAATCCTCCACAAGGTATAGTTAGTATAATCCATGAGATAATGTTGAAACTCTCATGCAGGGACTGTGAGATGATTGTGCTAATTCAATGCTCCACAAGGTATAGTTAGTATAATCCATGAGATAATGTTGAAACTCTCGTGCCAGGACTGTGAGATGATTGTGCTAATTCAATGCTCCACAAGGTATAGTTAGTATAATCCATGAGATAATGTTGAAACTCTCATGCAGGGACTGTGAGATGATTGTGCTAATTCAATTCTCCACAAGGTATAGTTAGTATAATCCATGAGATAATGTTGAAACTCTCATGCAGGGAATGTGAGATTATTGTGCTAATTCAATTCTCCACAAGGTATAGTTAGTATAATCCATGAGATAATGTTGAAACTCTCATGCAGGGACTGTGAGATGATTGTGCTAATTCAATGCTCCACAAGGTATAGTTAGTATAATCCATGAGATAATGTTGAAACTCTCATGCAGGGACTGTGAGATGATTGTGCTAATTCAATGCTCCACAAGGTATAGTTAGTATAATCCATGAGATAATGTTGAAACTCTCATGCCAGGACTGTGAGATGATTGTGCTAATTCAATTCTCCACAAGGTATAGTTAGTATAATCCATGAGATAATGTTGAAACTCTCATGCAGGGAATGTGAGATTATTGTGCTAATTCAATTCTCCACAAGGTATAGTTAGTATAATCCATGAGATAATGTTGAAACTCTCATGCAGGGACTGTGAGATGATTGTGCTAATTCAATGATCCACAAGGTATAGTTAGTATAATCCATGAGATAATGTTGAAACTCTCATGCAGGGACTGTGAGATGATTGTGCTAATTCAATTCTCCACAAGGTATAGTTAGTATAATCCATGAGATAATGTTGAAACTCTCATGCAGGGACTGTGAGATGATTGTGCTAATTCAATGCTCCACAAGGTATAGTTAGTATAATTCATGAGATAATGTTGAAACTCTCGTGCCAGGACTGTGAAATTATTGTGCTAATTCAACTGGCAGTGTTCGGTGGACGGGAGTTTGCTGACACTACTACTACTACTACTATTACTACTACTACTACTACTACTACTACTACTACTACTACTACTAATAATAATAATAATAATAATAAAAGTAGGGGTCACAATGTAACCGCGTGAGTGTTGAGAAGTACTTACGCCTGAAAGCGGGGTTCTAGTTGAGTGGTTAGAACGACAAACGTGCGTGCGGACAGAGTGGTGGTCAGACAGAGAGAAAGGGCATTACAAAGAGGGAGTCACAAGACAAAAAGAAGAAATAAAAATAATTTAAATGGGCAAAAAAACAAAGTGTGCCATGAGCAAATGTGAAGGCATGAAGAAAGCGCCACACAAACAGAAAATAAGACAGTGGAAAGAAGCAAGATAAGAGTCACAGAAGATTTTCTATGGTAGTGTTTGTCAAACTGTGGTCTGAGGCAGTTTACAGGTGGTTCGCACAAATGAGTTGTATGACACAATTGTATTTGATACTTAAAAAGTATATTAAAATAAGTAGTAAATAATCTAACCTTAAATGATTTTCAGGTAAAGAATCCCCAGAAATTGTTATGTCAATTTTCGAAAATTATACAATATTAAACTATTTATTATTTAAAAGATTAAATCGAAATAATAACAACATCCTGCGGACAGGCAGAAAAACTTTAGGAATATGGGTCACATTAAATTAAAGACTTTTCATAATTTCAAGGTCAACCTTTTTTTAAATCAAAAGATTACAACTATGGTGAAGGTGTAGGGGACGCGAGAAAAGGTCCGCGTTTTGCAGTTTTTATAGCAAAACATTTGTTTGGCCAAAATAAATAAAATATAGCTCCATTTAAAACATAGGGTTTAATTTTATTCACATGGCTATATCAACGGTTGTTGAATATCTTCCAGGGTGTCCTGGGATTTAATTATAATTTTTTCTCTTCATTTAAAAGTTTCTCATTTACTGCCGCTAGGCCCTTGACACATATCCAACAACTGTTGCTACGTGAAGAAGATTAAACTCTATGTTTCTACAAGAACACATGCCTGTTCTCTTGTTCCCTACATGTTCATCTTAACAGGCTAACTCCACTAAGTCGACTATTACCGCGCTCCGAAACTATTGCCTCCTAATCTACTACGTTGGCTCATGACACCATAGGGGGATGTAGGTGGTATGGAAGTAGAAGTTGAACCTTCACGCCAACATCCTGTAAATTTAGTTGCTGTACGACAGATACCAGCAGGGGAGCAGTCTGACGAAATGGAATCTGACATGAAAGTGCGTACAAAGCAGAAATATATTATTTAATTCCCTCATGCGGAAGTGATGGATCCTATTGACATTCTTTGATGCTTGCTGAACGTTTATGGAGACTAAACAGAGGATGTGAGCACAGCAAGTTGGTGGTTGACGCACTTCAGCAGTGGTGACAGGGGTTGAGAAACAAGCCAAGTCCCCCCCCCCCCCCACCGGACATCTGTCATCAGCACACCGAACGAAGAACGCCTCGATCACCTCGTACACATGACTTGGTGAATTACGACCAGGGAACTGTGTATAGAGCTTAATGTCGGCTTCAATGCGTTATAAACGATGTTGTTAAAATTTGACATATCGCAAAGCTGGTGCCAGGTTGGTCCCACGGATGCTCACACACGAACAGAAAGACCATCGAATCCAAGTCTATCAGGACCTGATGAACCACTACGATAATGAAGGTGATAGTTTCCTGGATCGCATTATCCACAGTGACGAGACGTGTTTTCACCACTTCGAGCCGGAATCAAAACGACAGTCCATGGAGCTGCAACATGCGAACCCTCCACCAAAGAAAAACTTGAAGACGTGATCATTGACGGGTAAAGTATTGGTATAGGAAAGACGGGATCCTTTTGGATTTTTTGAAACCCGGACAAAACATCAACCGCTACATCGTGACGCTGATTAAGCTGAAGGACCAAAATTCCATAGTCAGGCCAGAGAAAAAGACAACCTTTCGCTTGCAACTGGTCTGAATGGTCTGTCCCACCACACACATGGAGTTTGGCATCTTTTGACTTTCTTCTGTTAGGATCGATGAAAGATTGACCATGGGGAAACATTTTCCTGACAACGATGAAATCATCGCAATTGTGAAAAACTGGATAACTTCCAATGGTGCAGATTTTTATGAGCATGGTATGCAGACTCTTGTTTATCGCTGGCGATGATGCATAAGCCAATAGTGATGAATATGTAGAAGAGTAGTATTTTTTAGATGACAGCTTTCTCTAACCAATTGAATTTTTATGCTCCCTCTATGTGTTATATTTTCCGTGGATATAAATAGGAGTCATTAGTTTGTTCCACAAGCACAATTCAGTTTAAAAAAGGATAAGCCAACATTCATGAGCGACAGATTATATGACTTAAATTGATAGTAGATTTAGGGCCAGTCTCATATTCAGACTTATTGTGCCTAAAGTGTGATGCTATACTAAATACAAGACGACACCTACCTAGACCAGAATGGAATGGGTCATTTTCATAGCCAGACTTAGTACGCCTCAAGTGTGGTGCTATACTAAATACAGGATAACACATATCTAGACCGGAATGGAATGGGCCATTTTCATAGCCAGACTTAGTATGCCTCAAGTGTGGTGCTATACTAAATACAAGACGACACCTACCTAGACCAGAATGGAATGGGCCATTTTCATAGCCAGACTTAGTACGCCTCAAGTGTGGTGCTATACTAAATACAGGATAACACATATCTAGACCGGAATGGAATGGGCCATTTTCATAGCCAGACTTAGTATGCCTCAAGTGTGGTGCTATACTAAATACAAGACAACACCTATCTAGATCAGAATGGAATGGGCCATTTTCATAGCCAGACTTAGTATGCCTCAAGTGTGATACTATACTAAATACAAGACGACACCTACCTAGACCAGAATGGAATGGGCCATTTTCATATGGGAGTGTGACCCATTCCATTCGAGTTTAAGTAGGTGTCATATTTTATATTTTAATATCGAGCCGCACTTGAGGTGTGCTATCTTAACTATGAAACTTGTCCTCAGTATCATCTTTAGCTGTAAGATAAGGCTCTTCCTATGAACATTTAACTTTAAAATGTGTATATAAAATGCTAGCTTAACAGTTTGATAAACAATTTCCTGATTTGACAAGAGACAGGTAGGTGGCATACTATGGTGGGTGTCTTGAATGTGCACGGAACGCTTATCAAGGGATCCGCTCTTGGGGAAAGTTTGAGAAACATTGGAAAGAGAAAATATAAACCAGGGAGAATTTTTCCAACAGTAGCCTACCTTTAACCCTAATGATATTAATGACTAATTTTAAGGTGACTAGTTTGAGAGATGAAATGTGCATTAGCATGGAGATGGTATGAGAAAACCACAGTGATAGATCACATGTGGAAAATCAGTCCCAGTGCACCCAGCATCAGTTTAGGAGATCAACTTACTTGTCGCCGGCAATTCAGTTTATCACGATCTTGACAATTTAGACCAGATGACCATCGATGAGAGCACTAATATTGTTTGGAAAATCTACGAGAAAAATATATTTTTATTTGAATACTTTTGCGGGAGTGTGCTGGTGTATTTAATTTGTAAGGTGGTTGGCCCAAATAAGGCCACCTTAAGCTTTAATATTTTTTTTTTAAATTTCACGTTTATGATAGGAATGAAATAATTATAGGAAATATACTTTATAGATTTATGTTAATGCTAATACTATCATAATTCTCAATAAGTACATAGTTACTATATACATAATTTTTTTAAAAATGAATGCAAAGTGGCTTTGTTTGGAGCTAGGTGTTTCAAATAAGGCCACAAAAAATTATTGACATAGAAGCGATATAAAAATAATTTCTGAAAATATTTTAATGGTACAAGATTATTAAAATAGATAATGATTAGAAGCTCAAAAACCATTGTAGTTATTAGAGTTAATTATTTGGATGTTAATCACCCAATATCAAGTGTAAAAAAACAACAACATATTTTCAGGCACAATGAGGACAAAAGAAAATCTCTCTGTCTGATTTTGTCAGTCCAACACATTCCTCGTGCACGTAATTCTTGCAACTTTCACAGAGCCGCATATCAGCAAGACGATCCTGGTTGCAAAGGAAGCAGTACCAGTTATCAGATGTATTGTGTTCTCTGCGTTGCTGAGTTCCACTGGTGCTTGCCTGTGACAAATCTCCTGAAGCAGGATCACCTCCCTTGCTGCGTGCATTATTAGACAATTTGTTTCTAGGAGCTTTTGGCATAGTTATAGATTTATTTATTTCAAACAAAGATTTAACGACTTTTTGTGCTCGCGAATTGATAGATTGACGTCGCTGTGTCTTTTGTGTCTTCATCTTTGGTGTGGACAAGATTGTTGATAGGGTTCGCCTCGAAGTGTTGAAGTTGATGGTATTCTGGATGAGAGAGCCTATTGGTGTGGATGCAGGAGTTTCATTTGATGAACGAACAGCAGTTGATACATTTCTAACGGGACATTCTGAGAGAGCTGACTGAGGAGCAATATTCTGCAAAGCCACGTTCAATTTGGGAAAAGATAGGTCATCTTTTGATTTTGAATTAGATGAGCCAGAAGAAACTCTCTGGGTTCCATTTAATTTTGAAATGTCTACTGAGCTACTGATGGTATCTGGAGTACCAGCTGCGCATTCAATGTTAGTCAGAGATGCAGGAGCAAAGGCAATTTCAGGGACAATATCAGGATTATATGGGTAAATTCCTGTCGCTTTAAACCCGGAGATTAAGTTTGCTGGGGTCATAGACCTTAGCCATACCTTGGAAAATATATTCCCGAATGTGCTGCGATTTATTTTTCTATCTGGATGAGTCATCCAGAATTTCAATACTTCATCGTCCCAAAATGACTCGAAAGACTTAAAGACTGTTTTGTCTAGAGGCTGTAGTTCATGTGTGGTATTGCTTGGCAAACAAAAAAGTGTTATGTTATACCTGTCTGCTGCCGAAACAATATTCGCATCTAGATGTGAAGAAGCACCATCAAAGATGAGCAGCGCTCTATCGCCAGTGGCTTTGTACTTAGCAAAGTGATCAATCCACTGTGAGAAGGTTTCACATGTCATGCTCCCTTTAAGTGTCATTACAGCATTTGATCCTAGTGGTAAGTTCTCTTCCCATTCTGGCTTCAGTCTTTGCCCTTTGAATAGAATCATTGGTGGCACAAACTGTCCCATAGCATTCCCACATGTAACAACAGTAACGTTTTCTGCATGCTCAGGAGCTACGATGTGAACGCGTTTTACACCTTTACGAGCAAAAACCTGCTGTTGATGGTGTAGTGTCAATCTACAAACTTTTCCGTCAACATTATATATCAAATGAGGTTTATCAGCTACATCAATGTCTAGCATAACAGCTCTAAGTTTTACAAAGTAATCTTTGACAATATAAGGATTCAGTTTGGAAGCTCTTCCGGGATAGAGATGTTGAGTTCTACGTTTTGATACATTTGGGTGTCGTTTCAGAAAAAGTTCCAGCCACCGGCGTCCAGCTTTGCACTTATGTGAGTTAAATGGATTTTGAATGTTATTTTCTTTGCAGAACGAATAAACACTTCTTTTTAGAACATTACTAGTTATGGGCATACCAACATCTGCTAGCCGAAAGAGCCTTCCACATAACTCCATCTCTTGTTCCATAGTCAAGACAGAAGGTCTTCCCAATTTTCTGTCTGTCTTGCCTGATATCAAATGGTTGCGTAGTGTTCTCCGTGGAATATCAAATTCAGACGCCACACCTTTGACAGAACGCCCACTGTGGATGGCTGCTATAGCCGCTTTCATTTGCTCACTTGTCCATTGAGCTCTCCGAAGTTTTGACTGCACGGGAGCCATATTTATCTATAATCAAACCATAACATACTCATGTAGGGTTTCATGATATTTTACAAATTACTTTAATTTTTACACTTTATCTTCATCAATTTATATTATGTGTATGCACAAATTTCATTGAAAAGGGGAGAAAATAAGCTATAAGTGATAAAAATATGAAAACCAGGATGAATAATTACGGTCTGATCATGGGTTTTATCAGGATATTCTTGTTTCTTTACATATATTAGATAATTGGGATGCATTTAATAAGATCACGTAGTGCCCCCATCAAGGCCACAGGATGCCCCAAACAAGGCCACCCATGGCCTTATTTGGGGCTACTGCATGTAAATCTTTATTATTTTTTCACAGCACAATATTGTAGCATTTATGAAATATCATCCCACATGCTTTAAGAGGATTAATTTTGGTGTACGAATAAATATAAATAATAATATTTAAATGCTACTTACCATTGATTGTAACGTAGAATGTGCACACTAAATATTAGAACAGCCACAGTTCATGAACAGCTCTCACAAAATGGCTGAGATGTAGTGATAGCGAGAAGTTCAAACTATAGCCAACAGATACTGCTCTGTTGTGGATCTACTGAGTGCTGCCACCTCTGCCGTATTGCATGTATTTCCCGAGATATCGATATGTGGCCATATTAAAAGCATGGCCTTATTTGGGCCAACCACCTTATATATTTAGATATATTTGGATCTATGCTGAACTATATCTAAACTAGGGGATTAGGATTAAAATAGTGAAGCTACCAGTGAACTTAAAATAGGATATACTTGTTTTTCACTGTGTCAGGTCATACTCATATTAACTACGCTAATTTGATACGAAAGAGGACGGGTTAGCTTAAAAGAAGTGTACCAACATTTACTGAAGGGTGAGTGTTTAGGTAAGAAACCTAGCTGTAATTCAAATCCCAATCTCTCCGCTACCACCAAAGAGAATAAATGAGCTCAACATTTAGACCACGTATCACCCCGAATTGGATCACATTATTATAGAACCCTTAAGGTAATATAATAATAATAATAATAATAATATTTAGCACCGCGTCTTACTACCCGTTCGGGTTATACGCCTAAGTACTAATTACGCTAATGGATTAGGAATTGGGAGGATTAAACTTAGAGGAAGTGAACCCGCATTTGCGTGGAGGGAGAGTGGAAAACCATTTAGGAAAAACCACCCCCAGTTCACCCGACCGAGATTCGAACCTCGATCTCCCCGTCCTCGGCGGTCGAGCTCAACACGACTAGCGCGTTAGCCAACTACGCCACCGAAGGTAATATAATGCTTTGTAATTTACACTTGTTAAAATAACAATGTATTGTTGGGAAACATTTTAATTAAACACCTTAACCTCATAACAGCCTAGGGTATATTGGCAGGCATGTGGGCTAAAGAGTCAATATAGTTGGGTCAGATTTTCAGCTGTCAAAGAGATCGGAATTTGAAACCAGGTTGGGATACTTAACTTTTTTCTCCTCTATAAATGGTTTCCCACTCTCCATATACGCAAATGCGGTTAAATTTCCCCTAAACTCTACCTTTCTCAACCATTTAAGTTGGTGTGGTTAAATGTGGATAGCCCGGACGTGTAGTAAGGCACGATCCAAAACAAACTTATTTCAGCGTATGCTACCAGGGTTTGTAGGCTAGACATTGCTGGTCAACTGGCAGTGGCGGATATACAACCGTCTTTTGAGGTTGGGGCACCATGAAGGTGCGGTTACTTCGCTCCGATGAGATGATTTGATTATGATGATTAATAATGGTACCATTAGACATATTAAACCTAAATTAAGACCAATTAACCAAACCATGGCAGCCATATGAACAATTCCCCTTCCGGAACTATACCATTGGTACCTCCAGGAATCTAACCCAGGACATCTAGATTAGTAGCCAGGATTGCTGACAACTAAAACTTAACAAACAAAAACTTAATCTTACCACAGGAACGAGTGACATCCATGTCGGCTGAAGACATCGTGGTAACGAATTGGTAGAAATAAACATAGATGATATATAAAGTGTCGATGACCTAAATAAGTTGAAAGTACACAGCAATAAATTCACGCCAACTCTGGGATTAAAGTTCTCGTCAAACTCTCACGAACTAATTACCACCCAATGTTGGAAGTTGCATACGGCTGTGAGGTTGCAATGAAATTACTTTTGTTAGCATTGTCTCTGGTGGCATCTTCACGTCTAGACAGAGTGTATGAATCAAGCTGAAAAATTAACTAAATATCGATTTAAAAAAAACTTTACTTTAAATTATATCGAAAATGAAGTGCGTCCCCTCTAAAATAGATATGTTCCGAATATGTTTAAAATTTCGATATTAAAATTATTTGATATTTTAAAAATCTTCTCTGGATAAAAACTATTTTTATTTACCTATGGGGTTTTCATTTTAACTTGTTTTGTTTCATTCTATGTTCGTATTCAACAGCCCCTTGGTCTTCTAATTGCATGAATTGCGGTCCAGTAGCACAAAACAACATTGTAGTTAGTCCAGAAATAACACGAAAATAATATTCTCTATTATTGGAATATCCTAAAAGTAATTTTAATTAGAGTTGGCCTTCACGATAAATATTTTATATTCTCAAATAACGATGTGCATATTTAGAAAATATAATATTTATTTTAGTTCGTTATGCTAACAAACAAAATAAATGGTTCATCTCACCGTACAGACCTTCTCTCGCTTTTATCTTAAAACAAGCTTTTACCCGTCGCGGCTTCGCCCGCAATAATTGATAAAATCTTTTAATTAATTTTTAAATAAACTGTTTTGGTCATAAATCAAACTTTATTTTTTCAAATATCCATACGTTTTTCTCAGCTCTAGCTGTAAATAATATTTCCGTATTATGCTATCTTTACCTGAACATTTTAATTATAATAACATTCATATTTACTCATAAAATTAAAATCACAATATATCTCTTATATACGAAAAGTTTAAACATTAATATTGTAAAATTAATGTAAAATCAAAGTTTGGGAATAGTCCTATATGCTATTCAAGGACATACTCTACCTACTTATCAAGTTTCATTCGAATCCGTTCAGTAGTTTTGGTGTGATTGAGTGACAAACATCCAAACATCCAAACACACAAGCTCTTGCATTTATAATATTAGTAAGAATAAGAATCAGAATTGATTTACGATCTGAAGCCTTTCAGTAAAATACCTTTGAAACTGGGATAATTGTACCTTTCATGTATGTTTGTAAGCTATTACATTTTTTTAATAATTCAGGGACATATTGGTAGCTTTTACTCCAATTTTGGATTGATCCATATTTAAAAACAATGAACCCTTTAAGGTACAGAACCTCTGAACGCCTTCAACTCATTCCATAGCTTTATTAGTTGTCCCCCGTAAACCCCCAAAGTTTGAATGATTACGAAGTACGAGTATAACTATCTGTCCAAGGATTCCTGATTTAATAATAATTTACTAGCGATGACAATTAATAGTTGTGTTTGAATGAATCGTTCTACCAAGATGAAACAATTTGGTAATATAATGTTTTATTATTTTGAGAAAGGTCGTAAATACGTTAGTTTGTAAATCGTCTGTTAGTAAACTCAGGTGTTAGAAAGTGTGCGCTAAATACCGCAAAATCGGCTCTTTAGAAAGTTGACATGGGTGGGCTCGTGATATAAATACTAATCTTATTTAGGTTTTGAAGACGACGGGCTTCTCATCTAGTTTGTGTAGCTCTCCTAAATGATTACTCCCTTTTCCTTCTTGTAAATGTGGGTACGTTTCCTTTAAATTCTTCCCTAATCATCCTTACCACTGTGGTGTAATCATTATATTAATATGTGCACACACCCAACATGAAGTGGGACACGGTGAAATAAAAAGAACAAAAATATAAGTTTAGCTTGGTCCTAATTATTTTACACATTGAAAAGTGGAGGAAATAATTGAAATCAGTCTTGCTTGGGCAATCTTTAAAAGGTGACTTATAATAATTAAATTGTAACCCTTTACTCAAAAGGTAGGGCTACAAAAACCAACAAAATAAGTTCAAAGGAGAAGCGGCAACACTCAAACAAGAATAATAGGAGTGAGCAGTGTGAGTAATTTGCTTTGGATAATTCTGGGACGTCATATGTCTCCAGAGCACGCAACTCATCCCTAATTGTGGGAAAAATAACCACGGTCTACCTCCAAAAAATCTTAATAACAACTAATATATGTATATTTAATTGCAGATACGCCTAAATAAGTGTAATTTATTATACCTACGGATAACGTAATTAAAAACTAGCATTAAAAGATTGCAAGTCCAACATAGTGTTTTATTCAAATTTATATCAACTAGTAACAACATAGGCCTATATAAAATGTAGGAAACATCGAAAATGTTACTCATTGTATTAATAAACAATGGTGAACTGCGCTTACAGTTTTAAAGACCCCTAAATGTATTGTTTAAGAGCTTTCCATTATACTGGATACGCGACTAGCCTTTTATATAAACAATTGAAACAAAAATAACACTATTCAAAGTATATAGGAGAGGTCAGGCTAATATGAGCAGGTGTGATATATGAGCATACCCGTCTGAAACTCTCCCCTTGGCAAGTATGTACTGCCACCATAATGAAGAATGTTCAACTGCATCATAGCAACATAGACGGAAGTGCACGGCGATAATAAAAGAATCACAGCGTCTTGTATTTATCAGTTTATGAAAAGGTACGTTTAAAATTAAGTTGCTAAAATGTTTTCCATAGTTTTTATAAGCAACAGGGACCACATTTATCTTTGGTTTGGTCGTTTTTTAAGCTCAAATGTAACATAAAACCTACTCATTGCATCCCTTGAAATAAATTAAAGTCTACATCTCACCACAACGAATAAGATGGCTGAAAAGGCGAAATGGCCCCAGTTGTTTATATGACAATGGGTGCTCACAAAACCCTGATCTTTTTGAAATTGTGAATTTTTACACTTTTCGCGGTGTCTACAGCTACATCATGGTTAAGATAGTCAAAATAATAGCAATTAACATAGTTAAATTAAAAATAATAATTAAAATAACGTAAAATAATAAATAATGTTAATAAATAAGAATCACAGGCAGGATCAACTTCACAATGCTCTTCAAATAAGAATCACAGGCAGGATCAACTTCACAATGCTCTCCAAAATTTCGATACCTGATTCCGATTCCAGCCAAAGGTACAAGGAAGCCTTCTACCATAATAATGGCTCATTCTATTATATTCATGGATAGTCCTCACAAAAATAGCGTCGAGAATGCCAAGAAACAAGTGTTATCACTACCAGAAAAAAGAGCAATAAAGTCTTCAAATTTATCATCTGCTAAGAAGTCAAGATATGTAGAAGATGCAGAGTCCATTTTCTGTGGGAATCTTTTCCACACAACAGGTGGTGATTGGGTACAGTGCCAAGCATGCAAAAAATGGGCTCACGTCAAATGCAGTGGTGTTTTTAAACAACAGAAGCGTTACATTTGCGACCTTTGTTCAGACTAGCAAAATAGGCCTATCAAGACAGAAATTGAATATCATTAGGGAATGGTTTGTGCTTGTAGGATACTAAACGAGTAATTATTATATGTTATATCTTTACTACTTTTTCCCTGTGTGCATATGGCCTATTGAGTATTGCTGTCTGATATTTAAATTATCATTGTATGTGTATATCAAATTATAACACGATGCTCATATTACCCCCTGGGTGTGCTCATATTTTCCTCCCATGCTTTTAATATGAGCACTTGCAGATTCTTAATTATTATTTTTTCTAGACCAAAATTATTAAAATATCATTAATATTTATTGTATTTTGTAGACCTAATTGAATGATCAATTGAATAAAATAATATTACTTTTGGATAGCCTTACTGTTTCTTATGGAATAACAGATTTTCTTAAGGTGCTCATAATTGCCTGACTTCTCCTATACATATTTTTTTATAGCTTATACAAGAAGTTAATTGATATCATAGGCCATAACCCTCCCAATGCTCTAATTATAGATTTATGATAATTTATAATTCCCATATATTTTTATAACAATTCAAAAGTTTAACTCGACTTTTACAAAAAAAGGTAACAAGGTCCAAAATGGTCACGGAACTCTGCATTCCTACTCTTATTTACAATTACTATTTAGACAATAAATAAACAAGTAATTTAAATCATTATGGCGAATATAAAATTGGTTAAAGATTTTCCTTTACTTATGTCCTATAGATATGCAGTTCTATATTATTTACAATGCCCATGTCAGACAACAACTAACCCAAGACATAGCTGACGTTAAATATTATTAAGATAATGCTCTTAAAATATTTCCCAAAACAAAGAGTATAACATTAAATATTTAGTATCCATTATTATTACATAAACATTTCTAAATAATTTAAACATGAAGTTTCATTCACTACGCAAGTAGTCCTCAAAAGTTCAATAAAAAAATATATATTGGATGGTAATAATATTATAAGTTAACGTGCCAGAAAGGAATTTAGAAAAGATTATAAATACAAAAAAAACCAAAAAAAAAACCCGAAAGATCAATTTATCCTTACATTATAAATGTTTACGAAGCCTTAGCTTCACCTTCCCAATTCCAAGCTGTGTCCAAGAGTAAAGTCTATCTATTACAAACGGTCTTTTATATGGTACGCAAATTCGTCGAACACGTAACACGGATCACAGGGGAGAGGATCACAAGGCCACCACGCGAAAGGATGGGGTGTATGGCAACGAGCACATTCTTTTTTCATTGAGAAGAACACTGGACGGCACTGGATGCTTGTAATTGGTCGTTGAAATGGCCGGTCGGCGTTGAGCAAGGCGGCGGTCTTTGGCGGACGAAGTTTGACTCTCTGATCGGGGCTGGCAGTTATTGGCGTGATGGTTATGAGACTGGACGTGTTGTTTTGTTAGTCCGAGGCGGTGAAATAGGGTGAGTGTTGACGATGTATATGTTGAATTGTTCTTTTTTACTCATGACTTGTAGCAAGGAAATGCTACAAAATTAACAAAATTAATGAGAATAAATTGAAAAATGACACCTGGCACTGGTAATAAAATCCAGGTTCGATTCCCACGTCCAGGTGTAATATTTAAGTTAATTTAAATACGATTCAGTAGACGGCTGATTTCCGTAATTATAATCTTTTATCCCCCAAACTTTTCCTCTCGTATATATCTAATTGAATAGCTTTTCTTTTAGAATCAGGTCTTACGACCTCTTCTGGTTGTACGTGTATGTGATAGTTACAATAGTGTATTAAGGATGAAGAAGGTTAAATTCAGATTAAGTGTACCTGCATTTGCGTGGAGGGAGGGTTTCAAACCATTTATTAATACCACACTTAGTACACCCGACCGGGATTCTAGCCCCGAACTTCCATAAAAATAATGAGGTTCAATTTTAATTTAACTTTTATCTTGGAGTTTATACGCATATATGTTACTGTAAGAGTCCGAAAACAGGTAAATCTTATAATTTACGTGTATATACTAGCATTTACCAATATTTGACTGTAAAATTCCGAAATATCTTAGAAAATGTTTACATTTTGAGTTTTAACCATCTATAGATTCAGGTGGTAAAAGGGATCCCCAGTGTTAAATTTGACCAGAACTCAAAAGTAAACCAATAACCTAGCCTAGTCTAACCTAACCTAACCTAACCAAGCCTAATCCGACATTTAGGTCAGGTTAAATTAGGTTTGGTTAGGTTAAGCTAGTTTAGGTAATGTTATTGGTTTACTTTTGAGTGCTGGTTAAATCTAGAACTGGGAATCCCCTCTCTAACCTGACTCTAGAGATGGCTCAAACTCAAAATATAAACATTTTCTAAAATATTTCGGACTTTTACCTACATATATCGGTAAATACTAAGATATACCAGTAAATTCTAAAATTTTCCGGTCTTCGGACTTTTACAGTGACATATACAACTTCGCGTCTTACTTGGCATCTGGACTATACGAACTTAACGACATGAATGGGCTAGGATTGAAGAAGGTAGAAATAAAAGGCGGTGCACCCACAATTGTGTAAAGGGAGAGTGTGAATAAAGCACCCTTAGTACCCCTACCCTAACATTTAGTCTGCGTGTCGACCGTTGTGGGTATCTAGAGGGTTAATACATTTTTTTTCGTCATGAGATTTCAGTGGTAGCTGTCATAATCTAATATTATTGTTTATATATCATTTAAAGTGTGGCTGCTTAACTGGAGTTTAAATCGACTTTTTAATACATTTTTAATGCGAAAAATATTTACAAAAATGGCCTTAAAATGATGTAGGTCAACAAGTCCTAAAAATCGGCATGCGGACCAAACATTTGATCATATTTTTCGATATTATCTGAATATTGCCTTCTGCCTGCCTCTTGATCAAACCTTAATGATGTTAGTATAATATACACAGCTTAAAAAAAATAAAAAAGCGATGGTTGCAATTTTGAATGTGCACATTTTATGTGCCAGGGATGTACATACAGAAAAGGGGGAGAGTGTTTTGCATGGCCTATTGGAGCCCACACTTACTTACTGTTCTCACGCAAGAATATCTTTATTAAAATCACAAAAAGATGTATGCATTAGTATTCATTCGTATATTTCATCTAGAGGTTAGTGTACTTGATTGATTAGTGCCAGGTAGAGATGTGAAATGGAAAAATTAATTTCTTGTAAAATATATTCGTACACTTTTTCTAAATTTTTTTCAAGAAAATTTTCTATTTTGGGAAATTTTAAATATATCCAAAGTCTTAAAGTTTACATTACAGTTTATTTTAATTTTAAGGACACTAATACACACACTTAGCATTATCAAATATGTTACAATAAAACAATAACAGCGATTAACCCATTCAAGTGGCCGCATTCTCTAACACGCTACTCTCGCAGACTAAACTGCTGATGACGGGGAGATCGAGGTTCTAATCTCGGTCGGTTTCACTTGGGGTGGTTTTTCCAAAATAGTTTTCCACTCTTCATCCACGCAAATATGGGTACACTTCCTTTAAATATAACTTTTCTAATTCCTTAAACTATTAACATAATTAGTAAATAAGCGGATCGCCCATCAAGCCCCGTGGTGAGGTGGTCAGTGCACCTGGCTACGAACCAAGGCACCCCGGGTTCGATTCCCGGCTGATACATTGGGTGTTTTATTCTCAAGGGGAATCATCCCAACAGTCACCAGAGGTTAGTACACTAGTCTTAAGTTAGGTTTAAGACTCCCATTGGCCCACATCTTCATCTTCCCTAAACAACCTCCTATGGTGTACCCTGGGTAACGTTCTGTGCCACCAGAGCGGCTAATAGTCTACATACAGGGACGAACTGGATATCATGTACCTCCCGGTCATATGTGCCTAATCAAAAAAAAAAAAGGTATAGCCGGACGGGTAGTATGTCGCAGTGCTAAAAACAATAATTAAAAGTTAAGGTACGCGTTAAAGAACCGTCTCACCCCACGGATAACATCTATCTTAGGTAGGTAATACAGCTTGAACAAGACATTACATCGTGGTACAGTTTTTGTATTATACTTTAGAAGATCATGGAATTGAGAATAATGAAACAAGACTACCACATTTAAAAAAATATAGTATACATTTAAAATATGTTTATTTTAATATTAAAAAACCGTTAAACTGATCCTAGTTTTGCTGTTGCAGAGTTGAGAATGCAGAAAACCAGCCCTTCGATAGGTTTTATGGTTCGAGCGTATTCTTGTATCCAATTTCTCATGAGATGGTTTCTCAAGACGAGTACTCAAAAACATTAAGTACTCGTCCAACACCACCACATTTGGTTACATTGGTTGGGTAGAACTGAGAGAGACAAAATGTATCAGAAATGTACCTATTTAGCATTGAGGTAAAAATAGAAAACCATTTAGGGGGAAACACTACTAATACACTAAACAAAAATTTGTAAATCCTGATTACCAGTCAATTACCAACCAGATACACGATCTGACGTTTTAGATCCGCATTGTCATCGAGACACGTAGGCTTACATTATTTTAAACACCAGACGCTTATCAATCCGTTTCGTTTATACGCTTATTAATATTACTCGCTAGTGAGTTAAGGAAGAATTTAAATCTAATTTACCCTCATTTGCATGGAATGAGATGTGGAAATCAATGTAAAAAAAACAACTCTCATTACACCCATCCGGGATTTGAACGCCTGTCTCCATGTAATTGATAGTCTATTCTAGCATGATAGTGACGCCTTAGACCATGGAGCCACCGTACCAGGTGATACAGGTAAATAAGTGTTAAAGTATGCGTTAGGACGGTTGTTAAATAATATTTGTATCCCTCTTCTAACCACATTAACTACACTTGTAGGACTATGTGACAGAGGTAAACATTTATAAGAAATGTATCCGCATATTCCTCAATGGGATAGTGAGAAAATATTTAGTAAAATACTCCCTTAGTAAAATGGACCAAGACTCGAACCCTGACCTTCCCATTGTCTGAAAACCAGATGAGACAAGCTTTACGTTTAATAAACGTTCTCAGCAATGAGGGTAGTGCATAATTTAATTTAATTTTAGCACCGCGTCTTACTACCCGTTCGGGTTATACGCTTAAGTACTAATTACACTAATGGATTAGGAATTGGGAAGGTTGAATTTAGAGGAAGTGAACCCGCATTTGCGTAGAGGAAGAGTGGAAAACCATTTAGGAAAAACCATCCCCAGTTCACCCGACCGAGATTCGAACCTCGATCTTCCCGTCCTCGGTGGTCTGGCTCAACACGACTGGCGCGTTAGCCAACTACGCCACCGAGGTGGGTGGTAATACATAATTAGCAATCAAATTATTTTATTTAAAAGGTTACGCTGGTGCCCCTTGATTGGAGGGGCTTTGGACAAAGTTTGATCACCCCTGTTCTATAAGCTGTAGATTTAACCATTGAAGACCAGTGACGTAAGGTGGGAGGGAGGGAAGGCTTGGAGGGATAGTTGTAGGAGATGGAGGGGAGTTATTGGAGTCAAGGAATCTGATGAGAGACCAGAACTCGAGATGGAAATGTCAACCACTCAAGTGCATCATGGGTAGGAAAGGCAAAGAGAGGGAAAAAAATGTAATAAACGAGAGGGAGAGACCACAACCTTTAAAAAGTTGCTTCTTGGCTCCATAAGAGGTAAAGATTGTGTTTATTTTATAGATCCATTTTGAAAAATGCAAAGTTTTCTATTTTTTTTGGGTGTGTTTTTAAAATTAGTAAGAGAGTACGAACAGTTTAAATAAATCTGATTTTTGGAATGCTCCCTTAAGATTATTTTTTATAACATATTATATATTATTACCTAGCTATTACATTACTCTACTATTCCTCAAGGCTACCAGAAAATTTACAATAATGGGTCAGATATTAGGAAGGTGAAATTTATAGGAAATGTACCCGAATCTATTTCATTCGGGAATCAAAACCCAACCTTCCTGTTACCGTAAAAACATCCCAGATAGACTGACACCTTTTTTCCTGTGCCCACTATTAATGGCTATAACTACAAATACATCCCAATAATATAATAACAACCAAATAACATCATTAATAAATTGTATGAAACAAATGTTATATGGCTGACTTTGATATGGTTAATTCATGCAACATGATCTCTCAGAACTAATCTTTAATCAGGTCTAGTGGCTGGTATATATTTTAGTTCGATTATTTTAATTGAAAAAAACATATCTGGCTTCATATCACACTACACGAAAATCACACATATAAGAATATTTTATAACAGTTCAAAAAGTATGGATTAAATAGCCAAACTATTATATTTACTAATTACAGTTGTAGCCACATCTAAATATAATATTCTTTAAATTGAAAACTTATACTTAGATATGGGTTCGATTCCAATTTCAATTTCGATTTCAGTTTAAAGAATACGTTCAAAAAGTAGCTAAATCTCTTTTTACAGTTGGAACTCTGGAAGCTAAATATAGTGAACATTTGTCATTATTTTGGTTACTTTAAAATCATTTGTTAAATCTTCACAAGAGCCGCTCCCACCCAAAGGTTAGTACCTAAATTATGTAGGTAGTTAATACAGCTTGACCCAGGTGTCCTGTCGTGGTGTTTTTTTATTCTACTTTAGAAAACAATGGAACTAAGACCACCGAAACCATTTTGTCATTTAACCCATTCAGTCACGATTTAATCATAGAATTTAAAATTATATTACTGTTATATTCTAAAAGTGTTATTTTTGTTATTATTTTTAAGCAAAATTTTTGACCTTGACTTTGACCTTTGACCTTATTACAGTGTGTCCATGTATATGGACGCTGTGACTCAACGCAATCTTAGCATATGTTGCATTTTTTCTGCAAAAATTGTTTTATTATATAAGATTTATTGCTAGAAAATCTAAAGTTATTGCTTCTAAAACATTAAATTATAAATTATAAAAATGATTATATTTCCTGAACTAAACCATATAAAAAATTGGCCACATAAAACAAAATCTAAACACATAAAAAACATCATAAATGAAGACATATTTCAAATGTGCCAGTAGCTCAGAATTAAACATTTGGAAGTAGTACTTAGTAAAAACATCAATAACTACCGGTACCTACCGGAACCTTACTTAGTATGAAATCCCAAAAGCAATTTCTGTCACTCATCAAACATAAATGAACTTTACACTTTATACAAAAAAAAATGAGTTTTTTTTGTGCATTCCTTTTTCTTGCACCTAGTAGCCTCCTTATTTTTGTCAACTATCGGGAAATGCCCAATTTGGTCCAATCTCACATCTTGAATCGGTCTGGATTCATTTCTTGGCCTCTTTGATGGCCCTGCTTCTACTTCTTCGGTAGAATTACTGGGCCTACCTCTTTTTTTAGCCGGAACAGGCTTTCCAGCCGGTATGAGGCCCTCAGCTACCTCGTGCCGAAACATCAAGAGGTCCATCATTTTCCTCTTGTCAATGCCTAGTGACAAAGCTTGTTGTTTGTATTCTAGCCACGAATTGACAAGAGCGAGATCTACAGCATGAGCAAACATTCTTAATGGCCACTTCCTTGATTTTATGTATATCCTGTATAGACTAATTAAAAAATCTAGCGTGTCAACACCACCCATATTTTTATTGTATAGTTGAACAACTTCAGGTCGAGGAACATTTATATATTCTTTTTGTGTCTTGTCCCAGCGACGACAATTATCAGTTTCACCGATACCTACAAAGTTGGAAGCCAACGTGACAGCTCTATTGTCATATCATTTTGTGAGAACAACCTGTCCGTCTTCACTGACTACTTCTTGGGTAAAACCTCTTTCCTGTTGATGGTGCATGTCTTTATCAGATAGCAGAGGAGGTTTATGAAACCTATTTACTCTTATAGTTCCTGCAGCAAAACAATTCCGGTTCTGTAGCCATTGAAAAAGGTGGTATGTACTGAAATAGTTATCAAAGAACAACTGGTGGTTTGGTTCGGTAATCCGACTGTGCAACTGCATTACAGTACTAGCACCAGCTCCAAATAGTGTGTATGCTCCATCTATTCCAGTATTCTTACCTTGATAAAGCAAAAAGTCACATGCCTGTCCATTGTTTCCACAAATTACGAATAGATTGATACCATATTTGCATGGTTTATTTTTCATAAACTGACGTACACAGAGTTGCCCTCTAAAGGGAACCATCTGTTCATCCACGCATAATGCAGTTGTGAGTGGTAGTTCAAGACATCATGAACGTACAACATCATATATTGGGCGAACCTTCCAAAACTTATCATTTAAATTTTCATCTTCCAAATTGTTTACAAAATGAAGGTGCTGTCGTAATTTAAAATAACGGTTTAGGTTCATATATTGTCAGCAATTAAATCTACTCGTAATTTTGGGTTCCAGTAATATTTAACCCTTGGATAGCGGAGATTCCCCATCAATATATGTATTACAAAACAAATTTGGATTTCATCTTCAGTAGTGGATGTGAATATGGAATTCTGTTGCATGGCATACATATTTGTTTTTTCAGCTGTAATTTTATAAAAACTGTCCGGAATATATTTTTTAAAAAAAGTAAGAGGAGTTGGTAAATCAAAAACCTCAGGAGTAGTTGGTTCAAACCAAGGCACATGCATTGTTTCATAGTTTTCAATGTCAGTTCTCCATTTGATGTCATCTTTTTCTGTAAGACCATTTTCCTGTCTATATCTCTTTTCTAAATCCGCTCTAGGAAGAACTTCTTGAACATGAAGCTCTGGAATCTGACCTTCAGGTTGTACAGGAACAACTTCTGGATTTTCAACTTCACTTTCGGAATCCGATTGATTGTTAGATTCATCTGTAAAATAAATATATGAATCAGAAATGATGTTGAACCATTATAACATCCATGACTGAATAGGACTTGTCTACGAATTAGCAGTTTAGATCCTTGTAGATACATTACATCCACCACTGTTTCCAGCCTTTGGCCTGGAGTAAGTTTTATTCAATTTTATTTTTAGTGGGTGTGATTACGGACGAATGCCTTACCTGTCACCAACCTCAAACAGAAGCCTGGAGAGCACCATAAGCCTCATTTACCTAAGCACCCAGATGCTCGTACCTACCCAATTAGGCATAAAAAAACCTTTGGGTACCATCAGGAATTGAACCCGGGACCTCTTGAGATGTAGCCAAGGGTTCTAACCACTAGACCACTTATAATATGTTGTAGATTTAATAAATAAACTCACAGAGGGTACTGAAAGATCCAATTGTGAAATAGAAACTAAATCAAAACTTATATCAGACTTACCATCATTTGGAAGAATAATTTCATCATCATCAACTTCATCGTCTGATAAATCTTCTATGTCTGAATTTTCAAGTAAAACTAATATATCATCATCTTTTATATTATGAGTCATTGTTCTAAAAAACACTAACTACTAAATATAATAAATAACTTTGTATTTAAAAACAATGCCAAAAAAAGTAACCTAACATAAACTAAATCACTGCTAAAAAGGACTACATTGAATCACAATGTACATTTATATGGACACGAGTTTTCAAATAAATATATAACACTGTAAAAGTACTCTAAAAATTATCAACAATACATCAAAAGAAAGCTTATTTCATTTTCTAACAAATAATATTTAACTGGTATAAACTGAAAAGGTTTATTTCACTGAAAAAAAAAAGTCAGGGGTGCACATGTGGTGTAAACGCGAACCTAAAACATCTAGAATATAACAATTTACTAATAGTTTTCAAAAATGCCAAAAGAATGCAGCACTTACTGGACCCTTTAAAGTACTTGTCCACGTACATAGACACTGTGATTCAACGGTCAAATATGCTCAGAATAATGCATAAGAAGAAGAAAAATTGGTGTCCATTTACATGGACAAGGTGACTGAACGGGTTAAGAAAATATGATAACATTGATAAATAATTATTTCAAATAAGAATTACTTAACTGATTTTAATTTTGTTGTTATAAAATGAACAAAGCAAAAAATTGCACTTAAATATGTTTTCTGGTTTGAGCGTAGTTTTTTATCTAATTTCCCGGATAGTTAATGTTGAAATGAGTTTTTAAATTTATTCGAAGAGCGTGTAAATTGCATCTGTGATTGGGATAAGGGTGTAGAGGAGGATATTTGTGATTGGGATAAGGGTGTAGAGGAGGATATTTGTGATTGGTATAAGGGTGTAGAGGAGGATATTTGTGATTGGGATAAGGGTGTAGAGGAGGATATTTGTGATTGGGATAAGGGTGTAGAGGAGGATATTTATGATTGGGATAAGGGTGTAGAGGAGGATATTTGTGATTGGTATAAGGGTGTAGAGGAGGATATTCGTGATTAAGGTTCAATGATTTGTTTAGCGGTTACACTTATTATATGGCTCATGAAAATAAAATCCATTGTTTTAATACTATAGGAATATACAGTTCTGTAGTAGCTAAAATTATTGAGTTCACTACAAAAGTTTCCAGAGTGTGTATTGGACAAAAGGGTAAAATTATAACATTGTAGAATTTTATTATTTAGGTATTTAACGTCCAAAATTTCAGAACCAACTGATAATATTGTCAGACAACTTACAAACTAAGTTAATTCTAGAACAGACACAACGCACATTATCCCAACCGTAAAGCAATAACCGTGAAAGAGGAAGCCCCAATTTAACAAATAATATATTTTTCGATCATGTTGGGATTATTTCGCAAATATAAGAATATTTACATTCTAAATATATATTTTTTCTCTTACTATCAAAAAATGTATAATCTTTAAAATATCATACAATGAGCTCCCACCGAGTAGTTGAATTTAAAATCGCACCAAATTTAGCTACTAATAATTTATTAAATGACATAGTATTAAATTTGTATTTAGTCCTACATGAATACATTATAAATGAAAGCGTGATTTATGGTCATGATTCAGAAGTTGAGCTTCACATTAACATTGGATTTATTTACTAACTAATTTGAGGCGGGTTTTGAAAATTGGTAGTGTCTAACACTTAAAAATAATATTGTTTATAAGATGAGTTTGAAATAGGCCTATAGAATCTTAGCAGTTGAGATAAAAATATATCAAGGCCAACAATTTTACTAAAGTAACACTCGTTTATCGAACTCTTATGTAGTTTTTTTTAAATTTTATAGCCTTTTATTTATCCCAAACAATTAAGTAGTTTTTTCTATTTTAAAAATATAAGATATTATTCCAGAACAACCCGCTTCGTTGGTTCTAGGACACTCTTGACATATATTCAATAACTGTTGAGACTACAAGGCCCTACTATGTGTCGAATATTAAACTCTCAACTGGAAAAATATTTTATTTATTTAACAGATTCTCTTTTATTATAAAAACTGCACAAAAAAAATCTGTATTTATCTCCACAAAACATACCATAAAGTTACTTTTTCACTTGTATTCATGTTAATCGGATATGCGTGTAGAACCGTAAAACACTAAATAGATCATATAACCATAATGTATGTTTGTATTAAATTATAACTCGACTTGTTATGTACAGGGTGTACCGTGAAATGTGGGCACAACTTAAGTGGTGGAAAGGGTACACAAAAACAATGAAAAAAGTTGATGCAAGCATGTGTCCCATTTGACCTTGTTTCCGAGCTAGAGCCAAGTGATTCCACTAAACTGTTTTTATATTATACTTGATATATCTTGACTTGGACTGGGTATATCCTATTAGTTATCCCTATTTACTTTTTTGGTAGTTGTTGATAATGTTCTGTGTGTTAGACGTGATCGTGAATATTACAAATCGGGAAATAACAGACATGTACAGTACGTATTGCATAAAATCGACGAAAGTAATGTATCAAAAGTAATACGTCTTTACGTGAGTCGTTGCTCTAAAAACATCTTTCAGACAAGAAAACATTCCAGCGAATGCCTACGAGATACAGAATCATTTAAAAAAACGAGTTGGCAAACCAGTTAGAGTTCAAACTACTAATCTTGATGAACGGATTTTGCAAAGAGTTGAAGAAAATGCTGGTACCAGTACCTGAAGAATAGAGGCATTATAGAAACGTCGGACACGCGGTAGTGGAGAGAGTTTTGCGACAATAACGGCCTTCTCCGTATCATGTTCAACGGGTACAGGAACTTAAGGAAGATGATTTTTATTTCAAGATTCAATTTTTGTAACTTGGTTTCTGCAGATGTTTATCGCCGATCCATTTTTTCTCCCTACTGTTTTATTACCGACAGCGCTCGATTCATCAAAGATGGATAATTCAATTTTCATAGCACTCATCATCACGACACCAAATATAATTCAGCGTCTACGTAAGGGCGGGGTAGGAATAATCAGTTACAACTTAATAGGAACTTATTTTTTTAACGGGAGATTAACAGGTCAATCTTATGTACATTTATTAGTAAAACCAATGACTAGCTTATTTGAAGACATCCCATTTGATACTGTGTGTTGCACGAGGCTTATGCACGACGGTACAGCCACAGTTTAGCTGAGAATCCAAACATTTCCTGAACAATTTCCTAATAAATGGGTAAGTCTGCAGGAGCTATTGGCTGGCTTGAGCGTTCCACAGGCTTCAATCTATTAGATTCTTGTTTTTGTGGCCACTAGAAACCGATTGTAGCCCATTTAGGATGGTCTAAGGCATCTCTCTTGCATTAAACTAGGCTGCTGATGACGGGAAGATCGTGATTCGATCCAGGTCTAGTGTGTTTAGGATGGTTTTTTCCTAAATGGTTTCCCACTCTCTTTCTCTCCATATAAATGCTAGTACACTTACTATAAATTCAACCCTAATAATCCTTAACCTACTATAATATTAGCGCAGTTAGTACATAGGGCGTATATCTTGAACGAATAGTAAGACGCGGTGCTAAAAAAAGATTTTATTTATACAACACCAGTTGCCAGCATTGAAATTTTTCAAAAACGTATAAAATAAATCTGGCAACAAATCCGACAAACAGCTGATAATTTTAAAATAGTGTCATTTTACCACATGACGAATGCAGACTCAAATTTAGGCCCAAGATGGCCAATTTGAACAGGTCCAGCACCAAATTACTAAAGTAAAAACACAGGTATAGTTTGAAAACAAAACAAAATGAGACACATGTTTAAGATGTATTCTTATTTACTTCTTCTCGAACCCTCGTAGAGAGAAGTATTGTGATCGTTGAAAAAATTGAACTCAAGATTTTGATAAATGTCAACATTTCATGACTCCCCGAAACAAAAAAAAAGGGGGGGATTTTCGCAATGTCGTCTGTCTGTACCTCGGGTTAGAGCCGAAACCGTATTACCAATAGGGCTAAAACTTGATATCTAGGGTTTTCATAAGGTCCCCCGAGGGGTTTTTAAAATTAGATATCCAACCCTAAACCTACGGGTAGTTTATTGAATGACAAAAGAAAAAAAAATTTTTCTCAAAATCCACACAAACAATTTTAATTAAATTTTGTATCTAGACAACGTTTAACATTAAAAAACCAAGTGACGATTTACATTTTTCCATGAAAATGACTTTGATGATAATATACACAAGCAGAAGTTTACAATTTTGATATCTCCTCAACTATTTGTGATAAGAAATAATTTATCTATTTAAAGATGTAATATTAAATACATTTATTATAAGTTTATCATATTAAATATATTAAATATATTTTTTAATCAATAGTTTGATCTATAAGCCAATATTTTGTAATGATACAGATTTTCCTTTTAATATTATTTTAAACCAAAAGGTCCCATCCTAAACATATCTCAAATTAATGGACAGTATTATAATATTGAACTTTATAAATCCTTAAATGTTAAATATTCTCATCTGATCTAACACACCTAAGTGTTCATTTTATTTTTTATGTTGTTGACAGTTATTCTCTGTGACACCGTCGTAAAATCTCTGGTTCTGTCAAACCATCTTCCGAGTATCTATGTGCCCAGTTCTTACTGTTCTATCACGATTGTTTTCCTTCTTATTTCAAAATATGATAGAACATGGCGTAATTTATTGCTTGGTAGAGTGGTCAGTATCCCTGGCTACTGATCTAGAGTTCCTGGGTTTGATTTCTGGTGGTAGCAGAGGTAATTTTCCTGAAATGAGGGACTGTTCCAATCGTCACCATGGACTGGTTAGTTAGGTTTAAGTTAGGTTTAAGATCAATCCTGGCTTCATACCTTCATAATCGCTATAATCACATCATCTCATGGCGGGTATGACGTGTAGACAACCTCCATGGGTGTGCCCTGGGCGACGTTATGTTCCCACAGAGAGGTTAAGAATCTACATACACCGCGTGACCGAACTAGATACTGTATCTCTCACCGTCAAAGTTGTCGTTAGCTTAAAAAATAAATAAAAAAAGCAAGTGGGGTCCACATGTTATGGAACATTCTGTATATGTATATATATATATATATATATATATATATATATATATATATATATATATATATACATATACAGAATGTTCCATAACATAATATATATATATATATTTTGTTATATATATATATATATATTACTATGGTTATTACTATGGTTATTTCGGAAAGGGGACTGAAGAAATTCAAGATATATAATATATAATTATATGGTTTGAATTTCTTCAGTGCCCTTACCTAAATAACAAATTATATATATATTATATGGTTTGAATTTCTTCAGTCCCTTTTCCTAAATAACAAATTATAAATATATAATTATATATTATATAGCTTGAATTTCTTCAGTCCCCTTTCCGAAATAACCATAGTAAAAAGAATCCACAACCTACTTTTTTTAATACTCCTAACATTTTTATCAATCGGAGCTATCCTTGAATCAGGGCTGGAAGTAAGGAAGACTTCAGAAGGCAGTAGACGATAAGAATCTATAAGAGTTCATTCTATTCGTCACATCGGACGGGCGAGAGTGCTGTAATAGGTGAAAAGCGACGGAACGGACATAAAGTCAGTGTAGACGGGGGTTCAGGGGTAGGGGAACTTGGAGTTTACAGTCTTAAAAAAAAATAAGACTTGAAAAACAAAGTCGGAATTCCTTGAAGCGTTAACGTGGAGTGATGCAAATCAGTGATGAATGAAGGTGTTTGAGGGGAAACGGGGGCGGAGGGGGGTAGTACCTCTTCCAGCTACGAGTTCTCGATCAACAATCAAGAACGATTTCAGCTGCTTTATCGAGAAGACGTCTTCTCTAATGTATTATCTCTCTTCCGTGTGACGGGAAAAAATATGTTCTCAATCCCCTCCCCCCATTTTTTTTTTTTGCCCTAACACTTCGAAGTTAGAAATAAAAGAGATTTAAAATAAACGAGTGAGACCAACTAGGAATATATTCGTATCAATATTATTGGGAAAAAATGGGGTGTTGTGGCTGTGTCATGGACATGGCCGTGTGTTATAGGGGAAAAGTGCCTAAAATGGCATACTCAGATTAAATGGCATAGGTGCATTTTCTCGCAAGTACTGCTATTTTTTTTCAAATTGAGGGTATTGAGTTATTCCTTAGTTGGAATCATTGATACTCTGTAAATGGCTGACCTCTGGAGGTGTTTCTGGAGTTATTAAAGAAAAATTGAAAAGTTGCTTAGTAAAATATATTTTTTGTTATCTTTCATTGTTAACAAATACATTGAAGGGTAAGTAATTTTACTGTAAATATAATGAGTGTTACTTCAAGTGTAATATGCAGTATTTATGACGTAAAATCGACCATAAATTATTTAATATTCCTGGTACAATATTTTATTAATTCATAGTTAGCAATGTTGGGTAAAATGGCATACCACTGGTAAGGATAAAATGGCATAGTGTGTCATTTTACCCTAGGTAGCGTCTTAGTTATTTAAATAAATCATTATCCTGCTAAATAAATGTTTCTTACTGTAATTTGTTCACCAAATTATATTTTTAATATTTGAAATAGTTACTTAAATTATTTTTAATATTAAATTCAAATATTTTGTGCGAAGATGGTTGTGTCTTACGTCAGAAAGACAAAAAGGTAGTCATGGGAAGAGCAAGCAATGCAACGGGCTATTGATGTGGTAAATAATGGGGAAATGGGTTGGCTTCGGGCATCTAAACTGTTTGGAGTACCACAAACAACTATAAGAAGGCGGGCCAGGAATAAAAACAAGCAGATTTAAGGTGTTAGCAAGGGTTTGGGTTGATTCAAGTCCACATTTGACCAAGAATCAGAACGGGAATTGTCTGGCTTTGTTAAGAGGGAAAAACATTGCGATATTTGCAAGCCATGATAACTACATATAAAACAACAAAAGTCATAATAGAAGGTTTAATTTGTATGTTTAATATTTTTTCTGTATAAGATTAAATGTATGCCATTTTACCCATACAGTATGTATTAAATAGCACAGTGCTATATTTTGTATTTTAATTTTTTAATTAATAAATATATGTATTAGTGATGTTTTTTGGTGTTCATTTGAAAGATTATATATCGTAGTTTATAAAAAGTTAGAAACAATTAATTTCAGAAGAATAATCTAGAAGAAATTTCAAAACTTAAAAATGGTATGTCATTTTAGGCACATTTCCCCAACGTGAATACGTTTATGTATTTTTGATAATATTTTTTTATTCTAACACCTTATTATATTCACTGTCACTACTTTAAACTAATGTTTTATATACAATCGATAGATTTTGACGACAGCTAACGATTAAAACCTAAACGAACATCGTAGCTTCTCCGAGTCAAAAGTTATACTAATTACAAATCTCGATACGCAGCGCTTCCCCCTCCACCGCACGCGATGCGTCACTGTTCTCGCTTATCGTAATGAATTCTTTGATCCTTTAGCTATCCAGTGGTATAATTTAATTTTGGATGTAGAGGAAAGATTCGAAGCTACAACACCAAACTGTATCCCCCGATTTTGTTATCATTAGGTTTTTTGGATTGCCCCCGTATGGTAGCAAATTTAAAGACGTATTCACGTCAAAAGTAAATTTTTAAATAAAACTACCAGGTAGCTAACTTTATAACTCATCTAAAACTAAAAATTACATCGAGTCGATGGCTTGTCGTATCCTTCAGGTTTGGGAACTCGAGGTAGGGAACTATTAGGCTCGTTCTAACTCCAAATCCATGATAGGAACCTCTGAACTCGAAGAAATGATCAGATGATGTTGATGAAGAATTATGTTCTTAAACTTTTATTAAATAATAACAAAATATATTACACGTTCTTGGTTCACATAAAAAGAAATCCAACCCATATTTCTACATTGTAGAGTGAAAGTTATTACAGATGAGCTCCAACTTTCATACATAGGGGGTTTATATACCTCCCCTGTTTATCTGTGAAAGTTTCTAGCTACGCAGTACAAATGGTACAGCCATCATTTCGTGGAGGAACATGTGACTGTGGTTATTTCCACGGTTTGCTCACTTTGACTTACAATATCAACTCTGGCTAAGGAAGTGCGTAGAAAGCAAATCCATCACGCAGTTCCCAAATGACTATATAGTCTGTATGACTTAAGTTTTACTTTAAATTATATTCTAATACAACTTATCTAAACCTTCTGTGTATTGCGTTACTATTACAATAAGTGTAACATTGACATATTAAATACCTTTAATACTAAATACGTTTATTTAGCTGGTGGTATTATGATTATTGCTTTAAGGAGTTATAATTATTGGCTGAACCCCTAAATATATGACAGGCTATGCTGTTTAAAATGTCATGCTCACGATATACTGGATTTCCCGTGGGGTGGAGGTCAAGGTTTGACTCTTGGTCAAAGCGATTTACGCGTGATTTGTCACTATGGTTATCTCTTCACCTACACAGGATAGAGCGGGGATGTTCCCTATTAAAAAAAATCCTTACGATCTTATAGTAAACCATTTTTTTAAATAATGGTGTTGAACGAAATTAAAAACACACGGAGGCTTCTTGTTTCTTAAGTACGCTGCCTACCTATGACAAGATAGGATTTTCCATGTCAATTAATTTACTTCTTATTCAGCGAGTTTTAGAGACACAACATTGAAACAAAAAACATACATTCATAAATTAATAATTCTAAAAATAATATTTCTTTGCCAAAAAAATTTTTTCTAAAGAAGTTTTTTAGAAAAGAATAATTTTAAATCGTTTTAAAATTAAAGCTATTTGGTTTATTCATTAAAATGGCTTGTACGAATTTTCCTGATATGACTTAGATTAAAAAGGTTCGTGGAAACATATGTCTTATATTGTATTGAAAACTAGAAAAAGTTAATTTTGAAATAAAGGTCAATACTCTCCAGAAGCGATTGATAGAGTGAGTGTGTATACTCGTGAAAGGAAGATGGGAAGTGTTATTCAACAAATGGACAAGAGGCCTGATATTGTGAGCTACTAATTTTTACCCCTTTCTTTCGATTTTATATATCGGTGTTTAGGTGTGATAGTGCTTAATGTTCTTGAAATCGTTAAATTAGGATGCAGCCCGCTCTTTAAAAAGATTCGAAATCAATAATCAACTTCGTTAAGACATCCATACATTTACGGTTCAAATCTACTCTCAGTTTTTCGGCACATTATTCTAGATTTTCACCCCTAACAGAAAAGATTACAAATCGTAAATAAATCTAGTCAATTTTGGTGTTATTTATTTACATTAAATAAACAGTCCTATTTGTAGCATATTTCCTAACTTGAGTGTTTAAAGATAATATATCGGATATGCAGTTATATTTGAACTAGCCTATTTGGCTATTTTGAAGTTCAATGAACAGTTCATCAGTTTATCCACACATGATCTCCGGGTTGCTAATGGTATTCACAATTGATTGAAATTCCCTTGTCCACAGCATACATGTTTTAATATTTTGCTAGTAATTAGATTATCTCCAGGGATGCTCTCTACACAATGAAACATAACTAACAATTTTAATTTCAATATTAATTATTAAAATAATACATGTTTAAATAAACAATGGAATTCTTTATTTATTTTAATATTTAAATTAAAAGAAAACATATATTACTGATATTTTAAATGAGTATTACACTTTGTTTATTTTAATGTAGTAATAGTATGTTTAAACATTGTTGGTTTATAACATAACAATGGTTATAAGATGCCCTATGCCTAATTTTTAAACTAAACCTTTTATTAATAACCAAAAAAATGCCAAGATTTATTACAATCATCACCAACGCAGTATATAGTATAATTTTTAAATATATATACAACAATTAAATTGTTTATTTTAAAATGTATTATTTAAATGCAAAATATTTAAATAGCTATATTCCAATGTGTGAGAGACGTCCCTAAGTTTAAATTAATTACTGTCAAAATAGTAAACTAAGTTAATGATGTTTTTAACAAATTCTGAGTGTACATGTTTTCCTAAAGTACATACCAAAAGCCAAAGGCAATATTGTTTAGGCATAAGAAATAATTGCTATAGAATGTGGTCCTCACTACTTTTAATATTTTATAACCTTCTTGTCGCAACACTTTAACAAAGGCTGTACCGTCTGTTAATTAATAATCTGGTCACATTTCAGTTCCCAACCCTGAAATGTAAAATAAAGTCTTCATTTTGATAGCTTTTGTTACTCAAGACATTTCAGATGTAAAAAAGTTTAGTAATTAAAATAAAACGCAACACAATTTTTTGGTACGGCTATTCTGCCATTCTCTAGTACAAAACGTAGTATATATTTTATTTGTGACTTCTCCAAAATTTATAGAACTCACTTTCCCAGTATCAGATATATCACCCATCGCTTTTCCCTTTTATCAAACGAGGAAACATTGTCGATTGTATTCCTTTACAGCGGCTTGTTTAGTTTCCTGGAATCAAAAACTAAAGGAATTTGAAAGAGTTGGCCTTAAGAGATTCTCCCATTTTGGGTTACATTGTGGGGTACACCCTGTGCGTATTTAATTATTGTGAAAGGGGTAGCCTTGGCAGGATTTTTTTAGAATTCAGATTTTTGCTGGGATGACATCTGATTGGTTCAAAATAAGAAGGATATTAGATCTCAGCTTAGATCTATTACATATTATGGAGGTGAAATAATCACTCTATCTAGGTTTGCATCTGCCCAGATAGAGGCAATAATTAATATTCCTAATATGTTATCGACAGTCTAAGGACCCGCTTCTGTGACCACGTGGTCTAAGGCGCTACTCTCTCGATAAACTACAGACTGCCGAATACGCGGAGATCGGGATTCAATCCCGGTCGGGTGCACTGAGGGTGGTTTTCCTTAAATGGTTTTGTATTCCTCCACGCAATCATGAGTGCACTTCCTCTAAATTAAACCTTACTTTAGGGACGTAGGCTGCATATGGCCTATCCATGATTATTTGCGGCCCACTGACCTTTTGGCGAGTAAATATACAAATGCAATCTGATTATTATTTTTATAAACGTTGCAGAAACACATTGTTTGAGACTATGACATTCTGAAATGGGGTACTATTTAGGGAAATCAAGCAAATAAGGTTGGTGTATCAAATTAAATTTATTTAGATAAACTCACCAGAGATCGATTTCGAAAAATAGATTAACTAGGGTAAAAAATATGTAGGCCCTATAGTGTATGAACAATTGTTTTAATTATGAACAAGAACAAAAAGCGGAGAAATCATAGCTTTCAGACACGCATTTATTATACATTATGAAGGTGAACTAAACATAAAATTTAAGTTCTTTAATTTTAAAAATTATATCTGGACACGGGAATTGAACTTGCGATCCTTGATTTATTACGTCAATGATCTAACCATTGACCTATCCAGGAATCGTCCCAGGTCTTAGGTCATTATTCATTCATATTTTATGGCAGAATCTGTGATGGACATGTGGACTCGTAAGCTACATAAAAGTGGCCAATTAGGATCACCAGCTATCAGATAACGAGGCCAGATTCGTCTCGGGAGGGCTTTATGCTGTCGATAAGATAGTAGAGTCACATCGTAAGTTGACGGCGAGACTGTTCCGAACTTGCACGAAGATTTCCGAGCTACTTTTGTACGAAAAAACTTATATTATTTACATTAAACAATTGATTATCAAATATTAGAACCTTAAGCACAATAATCGCTTGTAAAAATAATAGAAACCCCTCTAATAATCAACATAAGCTAAACTACTTCACCCTACTAGACAAGCGAGCAAAATCAACGACATCTGCCAGCGTTATCTTCAACTAGAATTGCGGTTGTAAAAAGTAGTCTAGTAGACAAACTGTGGTCGTTAGGAATTATTTCCTTAAAACAAATATAGATTCATAGTTGGTCTAATGAATCTCACTGGTATAGTGGAAAAAATAAACAATTATATATGAATAGCTCTGGGTAGAATATTAATCTATAGAGCTCTATGGTAAAGCAATATCACAGGTTAATTCGAAGATGTCATTTCTCGAATAGGTCTATATTTAAAAGTAAAGGTGGCATTTTTAGTTAGTTTCTTATGATCAATGCATCATTCTCGCTGGATTTTTATTCTTATTAAAATGTTCTAGTAACAAAATTAGGTGTACACTTTATTGGATGTATGAGTTTTGGAAACATAAATTAAATAGTCTAACTAAATAATTGTGACCTTTTTTATTGATACAGAAAATAGCTACTTAGTTTAATGTTAATTTTTATTTTCATTATGTCTTAATACCCGTTTGGTATATTTACATATTTACACCATTGGAGTAGAAATTAGGAAAGTAAAATTGAAATAAAATGTATTGGCATTTGCGTGTAGGCGAGTGGAAAACAATTTATGGAGAAAACACCTTAAGTTCACCAAACAATATTCGAATATCTATCTCCCCGTCCCAGAAATACAATTTAATATGAGAATGACGCTTAAATTTATGTGACCACCGATGCGGGTTTAGTTCAACTGATCAGTATTATTTTTAGTAGAAGTGTTTAGCATGCATTTTATGAACAAATAATAGATCATAACTTACAAACTAACTTAAGATGATAAAATACACAATACCCTGTTTTCCTACCGATAATTCACCAACGATACATTCGGAAATCGAACACGGGATACCTGTAACTGGGGGATAAGTCACAATACATACTGAGTCAGCAGTATGACGAAAAGTCTAGAAATACAAACTATTGGATAAAACCACTTGATTGCACCCATTCGAGGTTTGAAGTCTGTCATTCCAGGTTAGAGCCAGCTACACTATCCACATATACAATGTTTGGTTAATTGTTTTGTGTTATCCTATTCTTGTGCCTTGGCCACACGGAAAAATACGGACACCAAGAGTCAAAAAGATCGCAACCATAAGAGACTCTGGTAGGGGTCTAGTCGTCATTGAACCGTGGACGTCGCGTACGCTACGCTTGCTAAGTTGGAAGCGCATCCAACGATTTGAGGGAACAGATTTTTGGGAAACGTAACGGACTACGCGCATGCGCAAAACAAGCAATCTGGTGTGTTTGTAGAATAGTTCCATTGACACCTCAGGTTAGGAATTTTTGTTCTAGTTTTCATTTAGTATTTTTAAACTCTACTTTTATTTTACTATTCTACTGGCACTATACTTGTTTAGTCTTTATTTCTTTATATTTTATTATTTAATATACATTTCATTATTGTTTACTTTATTAAATATTTCTTATATTAATTCATTATTATTTTATAAAATCATCACATTTTTCTGTCTACCGCCCTTTTTCATTAATTTATTTTTGTAAGGATGGTACATTTTGCTCTCTTGTGTTTTTGAGCGCGTTTTCTCTTTAGTCTGCAAAGTGTTTTTCTCAAAGGTGGATGTGCTTCACCACCGCGGCTCAGCTTCTCAGTCTCTTTTCGTGTTTTGCACTCTCTTTCGTTAAATGAGATAACCCCGTACTCATCCTAACTTCTGTAACTTTGCGTCTGACCATAACCCACCAAGATCATCCCATCACAACCCCAGGTGCGCCTACTTGGGTTACTGCTTCACCGGATCTTCATCAGCAGGTAGGATCTCACCAAATATGTCTACTTACGCGAACGATTAAATATGTATCTCTCAATAAAATTAAAATCATTAGTCCTCCGGCCATGGATATTTCTAAATACATAAGAAAATAAATTAAATTCTTTTATTTAGCTAACATTCTTACCACGTTAATGTGTTCAAGTCCATTAAAATAAACATATATAAACATATAAGAACTCTAAACATTTTCATCTCAAGACAACCAAATAAAATTAGTGTTAAAATATTTGATTTAGAAAAGAAAAACAATTGTATTGAATATCAGAAAACCCCTCGTTTGTAAATTGCCGCCAAGAAAGACCGCCATTTAATAATTTGTTCTCGGCGAAACTGATATTCTCTTCTTACTGTGCCGCTTAAATAATAACTAGCTAATTTGTGAACTGTGAACTAAACATGCAATATTAATTTTAATATTATGAGCGCGTTAAAATGCAATGTACAACCCAATTTCTGTTTTAATTTTGTTGTTGAAAATAGTATCACTCCGCCAAACATCCATTGTGAATTGTTTTGGATTGTTTCTTAGCTTCTTAGTAGTTACTCTCCTCCTTTCTCTCTCAAATAATACCGCTAGGCCACAGACAAAGAAAGACAGAGCCACAACCGCTAGGTTAATCGTGTTGCGCTCCTTTTCGAGGCTTTACTCCTTCAACGTGAGATCGCTAGGTGCGATCCCAGTGACTACAGAGCCATCAAGTCAGCATTTTTTAAACGACTCACTTTAAACTTTACTAGAAGGCAGATACAAAATATGAGCTCTTTGAGTTAAACAGTCAGCTATTACCGATCAAGCTTCAGGTAGCGACCTCCCCCTCTCTAACCCCACCCCTAGTCCTAATACCTTAATCCTGCCACACAAATAAGTTTACTCTGATGCACATTACATAGAAATCGTAAACTCAATGCTCCTTTTCTTTTTTTTTCATTCTGACTGGCTGTCAGATGCAATTATAATGTAAGGTCCACTGAGGAGAATCGCAGAAGTTTAGAAACACCAATTTATTTAAGAAATGTTTAAATTTTAATTAATATTGTATTCTTCAAAATGAAGGCGAAAGTTATGACCAGTTAAAAAGTATATATTTTAATTCTAAGTATTTTTTAATGTGTGTTTCTTATATATAACCGTATAAAACAATCCCACAAATTGTGACGCCATCAAAACATGGCTTTATTTGATAGAGAAGGTTAGACACCGTGTACCGTGTGGCCACTAATGCAGGTCTATAATAGCTATTTGATGCTATGTATTTAAAATAATTAATTCTATATTTAAATAATTTAAAAATTGTATTTCCCTGGTGTAAATTAAAATTCCCACACTCAGGTATTTAAATTTAAAACAAAAATATAACATAGTTTTAAATAATTCTAAGGTTTCTGTTATTCAAAAATTATGTAGTAAACACTAAAAGTTAAACTATTGTATTGCGTGTGAGTACATGAATGTTGGCGGAAATATATAAATATATTACAGACTAACGGGCCGGGCAGCTATGTCTCGCGGGCCGTGAGTTTGCGAATCCTGCCTTATACATTCGTCCACTGAAGTGGGTTCTGTCTGTTAAAAGTTAAATCAATTCGAAATTTTAATTAACTATATATGGCCCATATGTATAAATAGAATTATTTACAGTTTATTGGAGCAATTATTCAACATATTATATACCCTACACTCCACTTATCCTAAAAGATAGCATGCTTTCTTTAATCAATTACTATGATGTAGCAGTGTAACTCATAAAATACGGCTTAAGTCTAGTCTATCCATTAAAGTATTGGTGTCACCTTTCAGTGTAAACTGATTGTAGGCTACATAAATGTTATTTTGATACGTGAGATACAAAATAGGTATCCCAAACTGCTTTCCTATTTACTATTTAACATTTGTTATTAAATGAATGGTATTTAAAATAGAAACTAACAAGTGTTAAACCATTCACATAGAATTCTAACGTTATTTTATCATCACAAATTAAGATTCAATATTTATTTGTTTTTACTCGATCTTTTAATATGTTGCTGGCTATCTTGCAATACAAGATAGAACGGAAATCTCACTGTAAGCTCTGCAAGGATACATTAACAAAGTGTGATGCCAACATGGAGTCAGGACATGATTATCTAATTTTTTATAGAATATATCAATAAAGGTTATGATGACTTAGGGAATCTCAAATCTTCTACAGATATGTTCATACACATGTCCTTGGAACATTTATTGAGAATTTCCTGATGTGCAACACAAAGAAGGTATTGTACATATAATGCTAGGAAAGGCATTGAGAAAAATAAGGATGATATAACCTCATGGCTTAAGCAATGCAAGTTAATTTTGAACCCAAATGAATTTAATAAATCCACTGTTTTGTACATATTACTATGATTCTAGACACTTGTTCTCAAAAGTAAGATCTGTAGCGTGTTCCATTTTGAAACGTTGAAATAAAGTAAGTCTCTATAAGTTGTTTGAATAATTGTGAGTGCTATAAAAACAAACCAGCTGTTTGGCTTAAATTTTAGGTTAACAACTTTGACTTTTAAATGGTAGGCCTAGATAGGAGGTACTTCAATAAAACACTTTAATTGTTAAGTCTGTAAATGCTCAAATATGTACACCACCTAATTAACACTCTTCATAAGATTATATAACTATAGTTGATCAGTTAAAAATAAATACATATTGTGATTATTTTACTCCATAATGCCATTGAGCTTTTAGTTGAAAGTAGTTTTAGGAATGTATATAAATGTGTTTGCTCCACTGAAACGTATAAGACTATGATTTGTGCTCATCTTGAGTAAATAGACAATTTTTACTTTCTCTCGACACCTTAAAGAGAAAAGCACTCTGATCGTAAAAAATCAAGGTCCAAATCTTGACAAATGTCAACCCGCGAAACCGAAAAAGGGTTTTTTAGCAATGCTGTCTGCCTCTGTGTCTATATCAAGGCCTAGAGCCTAAACCATTTTACTGATCTGGCTAAAACTTTATATCAATGGTTTTTATAATGTTACCTCAGGAATTTTTTGAATTAGATATCTTACCCTAAAATTTAGGGTAATTTACTAAAGGTAAAAAAAAAGAGAGAACAAGCTATTTCGAAATCTATTCTAACGATTTTTATTGTATTTGTATCTGGGCATTGTTTTATCATTATAAACTAAATGGCCGTTCTAATCATCCCATGAACTTAATTTTAAGGCTACCTTACATAAGCAGGATAAGATATTATTAAAATTAGCGATATAAGATATCAGATAGTATCTTTGCAAGTATTTGAGACACGAAATAACTCATTATTGTAAGGTTGTAGTAGAATTAAAATTAAAAAAAACAACTTTATTTGAAATATATTTTTATAAAACCAATAGGGGATGTCCATATTTACGTAAAGCTTTTTTTCCATTATTTTCAACATCCCCCTTAAATTCCCCCAAGTAAGGGATTGTAAGATTTTTCGTTCCCCCCTCTCGCCTACCTATCTTACGTAATTTTTTTTTACGATTTGTTAAACTATATTATTTTAGCCATAGGGATCGGTGATATGAAATTATAGAATACTTATTCAGTAATATTAGGTGTAACACATCATAAGTAAATGACTGTTAATAGTTATGTATAGTATGTGCCTTGTCGTGACACTAGAGGAAACAATTAACTGCATTATATTTACTACACAATTATTATTTACTCCCGTGAATGGGTGCACAAAGGCATCAATCTCGTTTAGTGTCTGCTGGTATAAGGAGGATTGGGATTCAAATACAATCCGGGTGGACTGAGGCGATCTTTCTTCTAATGCCGGGATCACGATCAAATTAACGTTAACTTAACGTAATGTTCACTCAAAGTTAACTTAACGTATGGGTGATCACGATTCACATAACTTAACGTAACAACTCGAGCCAAACATCTGCATTCTCGAGTATGATCTGTGATTTTTACTAGTTGTATAGTGATGATCTGTGAATATTTACCATTTTCAATTGATATAATAAATATTTATTACAAAAATTTTGATAAATTTAGCTTTCCTATTTTAGTTTAATTATTTTGTTTCAATGTCTGATCACTAGAACTTATGCTAAAGAGTAAACATTGGTCTTAAAACCAACAAATGAATTACTAAATAGCTCTGTTGACATCATTCGCATAATGATTGGCTGGCTAGATCACATGATACCCTTCAAGTAACGTTCACTTAAAGTAAGACCTCCCAGGACATCTCTTACGTTAAGTTAAATGCAAGTCAACGTTAAGTTAACTGCATCGTGATCGCTTCCATTTAAACACACGAGGAGATCCATTACGTTAAGTTACGTTAAGTTAACTTTAGGTTAGATCGTGATCCCGGCATAAGATTCACTACTTCCTTACCCACAAATGTGGGTACACAGAATATAGATTCTACTTCCTCTACCATAAGTGTTAACATATGTAAAGCCCGGTCAGAACGAGGGACATGATGCTATAAAACAAACACTCATCTATTTGTCTATCATTTATAATGTAATATATCTTTTCTATTGATCCTATTTCTCTACATAAGAATTCAATCTTTTACTCAATAAATATAATAAATAATACAATATTCTACCAATAGACGGGATTAGTAAGATAAAAACATTTCGTATTTTATAGCACCATTCCCCATCTCGCATTGGCGTGGGTTCGTGGGCAAAGGGTAAGAGGGGGTTGGAGCAATGAAAGGGGTGGAAAGGGGGAGGAGGAATGAAGGGGTGAAAAGAGCACCGGTGAAAGTATAAAGAAGATGACAAAAGAAGAAACAGGCGTAGACAATTTGCGTACGAAGATGAAATGGAAATGGGAGCTATTACATAGACACACATCTTTGGAGAGGTCGAGTATTGCGAATATGTCTGGATCTTGGATGAGCACACGGATAGCACACTTGGTAGAGCAGTAGAACCTTGAACCTAAAGTTCAGGGTTTGAATTACAGTCCGTGAAAATGAAAAATTTTAAAAATATATTTTATATCATAATTATATGTAAATGCCCTGTACAAGAAAATACAACTCATTTTACCATATTATTAATACATATTTATTTATGTACTGTGTATAGGGTGGCATTTAGTAATTAGATGATTATAAAAGGGTATGACTTACAAACTAGCTTAATTCTAGACCATACATCAACTAGTCTACATGGCGCTACTTCTTCACTACGAGTGGGGAAACTCCCAATTCATTAATGGTAAATTTTTTGGCCATGTCAAAAATTGAACGCAGGACAATTTATATTACTAGGCAGACAAGCTACTGGCTGAGCTAAGACATCATATAACTTTGGCGGTAGAAAATTATTTGTAAATACTTTTACAAAACGATTATCCAACAACGCTTAAGAAAGTTTCAAGATAATTTTCAGAGTAAGTTGAAATCGTTAAAGTCTATTTCCTTTATTAAATCTAAACTTTGACTTGAATTTCAACCTCCATTATTTCTACAACAAAGTCTCGCTTAGCGTTGGTAGCTAACACAATGGACCGGCGTTTATTAATCAAGTTCAACAAACACAATCCCCCCACACCTCCCTCCCCAGCAAAAGTTTCAGACCTAACCTCGACATTAACATTAGGTTTGATGCAAACAATGCGACAAACAAAAGTGGAAGTTTGAACAGTTTCCAGTCCTCCATCTTTTGTTGTCACTGCCCTGGCGAATGCGGTGATTAGCGATTCACAAGGCTGTGGCCACTCACATCCAAAGAACGGAGGTTTATTGAGTTAAAAAACATGGACTATATAATAGGATCTTAATAAGTACGTAAACATATTACATTATTACACACGACCTACAAACTAGCTTAAGGTGAGGTGAATAGAAATGTGAGCTTACTGTTAGTTATTTTGCCGATTTTATTACAATAAAAAATGTTTTTGGCCAAAATAAAAAAAATATTTCTTCAGTTAAAACACTCCTTTAATTTCCTATTTTTTAATGAATAGAAGAGATAAAATTAAAGTCACACGATGCTCATTACAAATATTCAAGAATATTTTTATTACAATGTGAAACAAATGAAACTAAACGTGTTTTATGAAGCAATATTTGATTAATTTTGGCAAAAATTTTTCGTTATAATAATAACAACAATATCAAGCTTAGATCACGTTTACACCATACCACCTGCAAGACATAATTAAGTTTAAAACTGTATCAAATTTCAACACCAAGATACATTGTAATTCGCTCGGGACTGAACACCCATTTTTTTAATCAACTCATGATTGAACATTTACATTTGAATAATGTAAACAAAACCTTGGTCCATGACAAGTGGGAATGAGTCTTAGAAGATGCTGGAAGTAGCTTATCCCATGAAAACTAAGGGGATGTACATCGTTTTGATATTCCACTGTACATGGCTCGCTCTGTCGAATTTCTGCTCTTATCGACCTTGGCTAAGTCAAAGTGTCTAATGCACCGTATCCGTACCAAGCATCTGACACGGCTCTAAATGAAATTGCTACCCAACGAGATCCCAAAAATTTTCACGATTTTATTTATTTCTTGATCTAGCACATTCTGCTAGCTCTCTCTGATTTTTTGATGATCTGTTATAAATGGAGTAAACTTTGTCCATAAAAATTTGGAAATAGTTTACAGCTCCTACTTCGTTAATTGTATCACTCAGAGCTAATTCCAATCTGTGGTTCATACAGTGCCAAATAATAAAGCTGGGATATTTGTCAAGCAATCTTTCTGCGACTCCTAATATTTTACCCAGCATAACACTTGCACTGTCACTTTTGAATGCAACAAAACATTTTTTAAGTAGTTATCGTTAAAACCGTGTTTACTTAATCATTCCATAAGATTTTCTGCTACGGTCTTAGATGTTTGGTCGGATAGTTCAAGAAGAGCTAAGAATAGCAATTGTAAAGGTTCCTCTTTGCTAACTTCACACTTCAAATAAGTTATCAAAGTAGACTCACTGCCAAGACTGGTTGATTCGTCTATCAGGACTGATATTCTGCCCGATACTTCTAAAATTTGTTTTACAATTCTTTTTTAATTTCATCAAAAACGTGACAAATTATTTCCATTGCAAGAATGTAGTCCCACACATATATCCAAGCCATTCAATTTTTGCTTCTCCAAAAGAACAAAATGGTCGGTGCAAGGCCTATTGTTTTTTGCAATGAAGTAAGCTGTTCTAAAGGCCTATTTTGTTGTCACTAAGTAGGATGCATTCATTTAATACCGTGTCTATTGACTTTTTTTGGCCTCGGTGGCAATACTTTCAGCTGTTCTGTGACTAAAATAATTTTTATGTTCAGATATTTTTTTCACAACTTAGTTGAGTGGTTTAACTTGATATATTAAATGTAACTAAGTATGAACACCATTCTTTCAATATGCTCATTCGCACTTTTTTAAATGCGCTGAGTTAAACACCTTCTTTACAAACATGATTTATTAAACTTGTATATCTTTCTTATGGGTCATACTCCTTCTTTATATATCTTTGTAAATGTAATCGTCACATCTTCTATTAGCTTGGAGGAACGGTGATACAAATAGTCTGACACAACCATAATTACTTTCTTTCCCAGATTAGTCCTTGGAAAGGGGCTTAGTAAGTCAACGGTGACCCGTTGCAGTGGTTCACCAACCCTTGACTTCTGTAATGGTGCCTTAGCGCTTATTTGAGTTTTTCTAGCTGCACAATCAGGACACTGCCGGACCCACATTGTGGTGTCTAGACGGAGATCTGGCCAATAAAAATGTGAGCGGACCTTTTTAACTGTCTTGTGAATACCTAAGTGACCTCCAGTGGGTGTGTCATGAAGACTGTGTAGAATTTTTGTTTTAAGTACTTGTGGGATGATCAGCCGAATTCTATGGGTATTTGCAATTCTTCAAAACGTCAATAAAGAAAACCTTGGTTAGGTTATAGTTGGTCCCAATGGGCCCACAAACTCGTGGTGGTTCTTCCAAGTGCCACGGCATCCTCACGAGGTTGGCGGTTTTTAGCCTATTTCCACTCTATAACAGGACAACTCGCTATATCTTCTAGCTGTAACTGACGTAACTCATCAGGTGACACAGCAAGGTTCCACACAGGTGCAGCTATAACTATAGGTGTAACTCTTGCATCTCAGTAAGGAATGGGGGTTGTGATTTTTTGAGCGCCCCCACCCTGTAGTTAAATGCAGGGTTTACAAGACTGTGCTTCTGGGTTGAGGGAGCTTGGACCTGGCATTACATCGGAATTTTCATCCACACGTTGGCACTGGCGACAAGGCATTCTTGAAAGTCCGTCAGCGTTACCATATTTCACACCTGGGCGATGTTCTACCGTATAGTTGAATCGCGATAGACGTTCCAGCCACCGAGCTACTTGCCCTTCAGGTTCTTTGAAATTGTGGAGCCAGACTAGTGCTCTATGGTCTGTACACACACGCACTACCTCACTTCCTTCAAGATAGCAACGAGAGAAGTGGAGACAGTCAACCAGGGCTAAGTTCTCTACGTGTCGCACAATACTGCCTCTATGTCTTAGTAAGAGGGCGGCTCCAGTAAGAAATGAATTTCACTTCGCCATCTTAAATCTAAGTACTGCCCCGCTTCCAACTGCACTTGCATCACAATCAACCAGACATTCACACTCCGGACGGGGAAACCCTAAAATGGGGGCGGTCACTAATCTTCTTTTTAGCTCCTCAAAGGCTGTTTCACAAGTTGTAACGAATAAAAATGGTACTACTTTGTGAGTGAGTCGCTGCATAGGTGCAGCAATCTTAGCAAAGTTGCGGATGTAGCAGCGATAGTATCCAGCCGTTTGCAGGAAAGAGTTTACTTCTTCTGCAGTTATTGAAATGGGTCAAGATTGAACCTTATTTATTTAATCTTCTTGATGCACCCCGTAGCGTTCCCCGATAAGATCCGAGCATAACCGAAGATGGGAAAGTTTTAGCAGACACCAGAGGTACCTCAAGCCCGACAGAGCCACTGGGGTCCGTCTATCACTGACATTGTCCACTAGAATTGCGTCCAGACAATTCACTAAAAATGACTTTCCTTTTAAAAAAAAAATTTATAATAGGTATTTTGGATAAAAACACACATATTTTGTATTCAACATGTTTTAAAAAAATTGTTTTTACTTTAAATAAGTAAACATTTCCTTAAAATAAATTTCTTCTAATTTGAAACTCGTTTTCTCAATTTCCTTACCACTTTTCAGCTATGTGGCCATTATGCCCTAACCCTGTGGACATAATGGCCACTTAGGTACTTTTTGGAAAATTGATTATTTAGGTACTTTGCCTTTTTTCAACCACAACGAAAAAATTCTTACATATACTAAGATGGTTGATGTGTATATTCTATGATCTTGAAGTTTCTGTATCGCTTGAAAGTCAGTTAAAAACTTCAGAAAACCTTAGCCTGGCCGTTATGCCCACCCTTCCCCTTCCTTTTGACGGTTGCCGTGTCGTCTTGAACACGTATTTTCCCGAGCCATGAGAAGTTCCCATAACTTAGGAGTTGTTAAACCCTATCTTATTTGCCAGTTTAAAACGTAATATTGTTCATCTAAGAGTTACTAGTTTTCCTTTGCCTATTTAACGGACTTCAACCACTGTTATTATTCTTTGGTCCAAATTTCTATTTTCTTTTACCAATTGTAGCCTGATATCAACCTTTATGTTATTGTATAATAAATCTATTTTGGTTACCTATTCAATTCTTTCACTGTTATAAAATATGTACCTATCTTAAACTTTTATATATATATTCCTTGTAATCGTTATTGTTCCCTCCTCTACATATTAGAGATCAGGGGATGAGGAACTGGCCCCTAAATTTTTGTTTATTGTTTGATAATATTGTCATCCCTTTCCCATTTACAAGAACAGAAAAACCTTGACTTATCCAGCTGGTTGCACTGAGATTTCCCCACCCCCAAAATGTTTCCATTTTTCCCTCCACACGAATGCTGTAACACCCCTTCTTACTGTCTCTTGCCTGTCTGAACAGTGCAAGTCTATTAATAGGAAGTAATCATGGAGCACAAAAAAAAAAAGTTTCTTAAAACTAAAACTGAATTAACCTGAAATATATTTATTAAAAAAATTGACGTTCATGATTTTTTGTGCTAGAACAACTGATGGCACAGATAATAGATAATATATAAGTTTAATTTATTTCCACACGATGTTTACCTCCCAATATTTACATCTGGCTAGTAACAGCAACCAGTCCATGATTTTAATTCAGCTATGGCTGTGAAAGGCATTAAGGAGAGGGAAAAGAAAAGGGGAGGGGGTAAAATAGTGCTTGGAGAGCAAAAGAGGAGAGATTTATGACGCTTGTTTTTCAATTTCCTAAAGATACAAGTTCAGGTAAAACCATAAGCCTTTGAGCATTTGAAGAGAGAATGAGTGGGTAAAAAAGTCTCTGATTTTGACAACTAATTTAATCTTTTGTGATTAAGTTTTCTAACCCAATTTTAGTGTTCCATTAATATTTCACATTTAAAGAAACAAGAAAATAATATTGTTCATTTCAACTCCAGTGCCCTAAGCAAAAACTGTAATCTCAACTGTAATAAAGTAGCACAACAATTCTAAAATTAATCTTTTTTCTCATGTTTCTTAAGGTAATGTGCTCTCAATTTTTATATCCTTTCGTTGATACTAATAAGAAAGGTTAATATGATAAAACATTAAGAAAAATTGGAAAAACGATTTTTGAATTTGAGCATCTTGCGTTTTCACATAAAATATAGAAATATGTATGGAAGATTTATTGTTGTCACATTTGAGTAAACCTACCTGCTTCTTTTGTATGTCAAATTATATAATCTTCAAAATAAATTTAATTTAATCAAATTTTTAAAATATTTTTTCTAAAAAAATGTCATTTGTGTTTGTTGATTCATCATTATAAGTAATTAATATTATTACTATTATTATTAGTAATTATTATTATTACCGTTATTAGTAATTAATATTATTACTATTATTATTATTAGTAATTATTATTACTATTATTAGTAATAATAATAATAATAATAATAATAATAATAATAATAATAATAATAATAATAATAATAATTATTATTATATATATAATTATATATTATTATATATAATAATAATAATAATAATAATAATAATAATAATTATTATTATTATTATTATTATTATTATTATTATTATTATTAGTAATTATTATTACTACTATTAGAAATTATTATTATTATTAATTATTATTATTATTATTATTATTACTATTATTAGTAATTATTATTATTACTACTATTATTAGTAATTATTATTACTATTATTACTATTATTATTATTAGCACCGCATCTTATTTTCCGTTCGGGTTATACGCACTTACACAAATGTGTAATGGTAGGGTGATTGTGAGATGAAATGGAGGACCTACAGTTTAACGTGGGATCCAAACCACGGTGGAGGCCTAGCATTCCAAGTATACTTGTTCTTTGATTAAGTTTTGTGATGATTTCATCATAACGTGTTGTTTTTATTAGTTTTTAAAACAACGTTGGACCATTTAGTAGCCACGTCTTACAATTATATTTTAAATAATAATCATTTATAGATTCACTTGCCAAAATATTTAAGTCATTAATTTTAAAATTTAATTTTAATTTTAAGGGCAGTTCCATGAAATTGTGTAAAATTTTATAAAATATTGAAAATTAAAAATCTATCCATAAAACTACTTTTAAACTCAAAACTAGCATTTAAAGATTTTATACAGTGCTAATCTTACAAAAATATATACTTAACTGTTAGTATGGGTATGTGTAGGTTTATTAATGTATATTCATACAGGCCAATCATTACAAAATATATATTTAAATGTCAAAATGGGTATTTGTAAGTTTATTAATGTATATTTATTCACGCATTCATATGAAGTCTTTTTTGATATCATTTATTAAGTTTTTGTAATATATTTCGCATAAATTTGACATCAGCAACATAACATGGATATTTAACTCCAAAAAGCCCTTGGGAGAGCGTTATGACAGCCTTAAATACCAATTTTTAGCCCAATCAGTAAAATTGTTTCCGCTTTAGGCTGAAATAACAGACGAAGAGAAAAACAGACGGCATCACGAAAACCACTTTTCGGTTTCAGGAGGTCATGAAACGTGGAAATTTATCAAAATCTCAATTTAGATATTTTTTTTGACAATCACACTCTCTGAAGGGCCGAGACAAAGTATATACCAAAGAGTATAAATCAAATAAGATATACTGTTCCAGAGATATTAAGAAATGTGGAGCATCTCTGTCCACCAAAGAGCACTAGCAATTTCATTTTTTAAGACATATTAGCTTATAGCTGAGAAACTATTTATTTCATAAAAATATATTTAAAACAAAAGAATTTTATATTTAATAGAACAAAATCTTTACAATTATAAGTTATCTAGTATCTCAAATAGTTGCAGTATATGATCAATATTGGAAAATTTCTGAATATTTATATTACTCTCAAAGTTATTTTTATGGATACATTTATATTGACAATTATTTGTTTGTAATGTTAAACAGTGTCAAGATAAAAATTTAATTACAATCGTGGGAGCGAATTTTGAGAAACTCGATTTTTTCCTTTTTGACCTTCAGTAAACTAGCCTTAATTTTAGGGTTAGATACCTAATTCTAAAAATTCAGCGGGGGAACATTATGAAAACACTAGATACCAAGCTTAGCCATATATGTAAAATAGTTTCGGACCCGGTCCAAGATACAGACAGACAAACGGACATACAGAAATACCACATTGCAAAAACAACTTTCTTGGTTTTAGGGGTCATGAAACGTCGACATTTACCAAAATCTTGAGACCGATTATTTTGACGATAAAAACATTTCTCTTCAAGGGGTCGGACCAAAGATTTGCATATTTCTTTTTCAGATTATAAATCTGAAATTTTTTCAGACCATTTCATAATCTCGAATATACTTAAATATTCGAAGATTTGAAGGATCCATCACCATTTAGTTTTAGAAAAGTGTTTAGCAACTTTATAATTGACACAATCTCATACAAGTTTCTTAGATTATATAATACAGAAAATATTCACAAACTAGTAAGCTACATAATGTCACCTATGTTTCTTGTAGGAGGTAATCTAACCCAAGACAGAAGAAAGACAATAATTATCGACCCAACTCACCTGTCTATGCTGATGGCCACCAGGTTGAAGATAGAAGAAGTGCTACAGGTGACATCCATGGCAATGTAGAAATCACACACGACGCCTGGTAAACTCCACGTACCATTCACCTGAAAATAGATGTACCAAAACATTTATTAATCTTAACAATGACTTGATTTTTATATTAGATACTACAAGTTTCACCTGTTACAAATATACACAAGACATTTACAAAAAAAGTGGACATCCAGGTAGCTAGAAAGTTATACGGGATTAACCCAAACCTAGAAGAGCTTGATAAGATTTCGGGTGGTGATGATTTTATTCACCTCTTCTTATTAGTTTGGTCCATATCCATTGATGGGTCACTGTGAATTTCTCTAGTTTCCTTTATATTATTTTGGCTGGTCTGAATTTCTAGTAGAGGGTGTGTTTGAGTTGTAGTAGAGGGTGTGCTTTAGTTCTAGTAGAGGGTGTGTTTGAGTTCTAGTAGAGGGTGTGTTTGAGTTGTAGTAGAGGGTGTGCTTTAGTTCTAGTAGAGGGTATGTTTGAGTTCTAGTAGAGTGTGTGTTTGAGTTCTAGTAGAGGGTGTTTTAGTTCTACTATAGGGTGTGTTTGAGTTCTAGTAGAGGGTGTGTTTGAGTTCTAGTAGAGGGTGTGTTTGAGTTCTAGTAGAGGGTGTGTTTTAGTTCTAGTTTGGGGTGTGTTTTAGTTTTAGTTTAGGGTGTGTTTTAGTTCTAGTTTAGGGTGTGTTTGAGTTCTAGTAGAGAGTGTGTTTTAGTTCTAGTAGAGGATGTGTTTTAGTTCTAGTACAGGGTATGTTTGAGTTCAAGTAGAGGGTGTGTTTGAGTTCTAGTAGAGGGTGAGTTTTAGTTCTAGTAGAGGGTGTGTTTTAGTTCTAGTAGAGGGTATGTTTGAGTTCTAGTAGAGGGTGAGTTTTAGTTCTAGTAGAGGTGTGTGTTTAGTTCTAGTAGTGGGTGAGTTTTAGTTCTAGTAGAGGGTGTGTTTTAGTTCTAGTAGAGGGTGTGTTTGAGTTCTAGTAGAGGGTGAGTTTTAGTTCTAGTAGAGGGTGTGTTTTAGTTCTAGTAGAGGGTGAGTTTTAGTTCTAGTAGAGGGTGTGTTTTAGTTCTAGTAGAGGGTGTGTTTGAGTTCTAGTAGAGGGTGAGTTTTAGTTCTAGTAGAGGGTGTGTTTTAGTTCTAGTAGAGGATGTGTTTTAGTTCTAGTAGAGGGTATGTTTGAGTTCAAGTAGAGGGTGTGTTTTAGTTCTAGTAGTGGGTGAGTTTTAGTTCTAGTAGAGGGGTGTGTTTGAGTTCTAGTAGAGGGTGAGTTTTAGTTCTAGTTTAGGGTGTGTTTGAGTTCTAGTAGAGAGTGTGTTTTAGTTCTAGTAGAGGGTATGTTTTAGTTCTAGTAGAGGGTGTGTTTTAGTTCTAGTAGAGGGTATGTTTGAGTTCAAGTAGAGGGTGTGTTTTAGTTCTAGTAGAGGGTGTGTTTTAGTTCTAGTAGAGAGTGTGTTTTAGTTCTAGTAGAGGATGTGTTTTAGTTCTAGTAGAGGGTGTGTTTTAGTTCTAGTAGAGGGTGTGTTTTAGTTCTAGTAGAGAGTGTGTTTTAGTTCTACTAGAGGATGTGTTTGAGTTCAAGTAGAGGGTATGTTTGAGTTCAAGTAGAGGGTGTGTTTTAGTTCTAGTAGAGGGTGTGTTTTAGTTCTAGTAGAGGGTGTGTTTTAGTTCTAGTAGATAGTGTGTTTTAGTTCTAGTAGAGGGTGTGTTTGAGTTCAAGTAGAGGGTGTGTTTTAATTCTAGTAGAGGGTATGTTTGAGTTCAAGTAGAGGGTGTGTTTGAGTTCTAGTAGAGAGTGTGTTTTAGTTCTACTAGAGGATGTGTTTTAGTTCTAGTAGAGGGTGTGTTTTAGTTCTAGTAGAGGGTGTGTTTTAGTTCTAGTAGATAGTGTGTTTTAGTTCTAGTAGAGGGTGTGTTTGAGTTCAAGTAGAGGGTGTGTTTTAGTTCTAGTAGAGGGTATGTTTGAGTTCAAGTAGAGGGTATGTTTGAGTTCAAGTAGAGGGTGTGTTTTAGTTCTAGTAGAGGGTGTGTTTTTAGTTCTAGTAGATAGTGTGTTTTAGTTCTAGTAGAGGGTGTGTTTGAGTTCAAGTAGAGGGTGTGTTTGAGTTCTAGTAGAGGGTGTGTTTTAGTTCTAGTAGAGGGTATGTTTGAGTTCAAGTAGAGGGTGTGTTTGAGTTCTAGTAGAGAGTGTGTTTTAGTTCTACTAGAGGATGTGTTTTAGTTCTAGTAGAGGGTATGTTTGAGTTCAAGTAGAGGGGTGTGTTTAGTTCTAGTAGAGGGTGTGTTTTTAGTTCTAGTAGAGGGTGTGTTTTAGTTTCTAGTAGAGGGTATGTTTTGAGTTCAAGTAGAGGGTGTTGTTTGAGTTCTAGTAGAGGGTGTGTTTTAGTTCTAGTAGAGGGTATGTTTGAGTTCAAGTAGAGGGTGTGTTTGAGTTCTAGTAGAGAGTGTGTTTTAGTTCTAGTAGAGGGTGTGTTTTAGTTCTAGTAGAGGATGTGTTTTAGTTCTAGTAGAGGGTGTGTTTTAGTTCTAGTAGAGGGTGTGTTTGTGTTCAAGTAGAGGGTATGTTTGAGTTCTAGTAGAGGGTGTGTTTGAGTTCTAGTAGAGGGTGTGTTTTAGTTCTAGTAGAAGATGTGTTTTAGTTCTAGTAGAGGATGTGTTTTAGTTCTAGTAGAGGGTATGTTTGAGTTCAAGTAGAGGGTGTGTTTGAGTTCTAGTAGAGTGTGTGTTTTAGTTCTAGTAGAGGATGTGTTTTAGTTCTAGTAGAGGGTATGTTTGAGTTCAAGTAGAGGGTGTGTTTTAGTTCTAGTAGAGGGTGTGTTTTAGTTCTAGTAGAGAGTGTGTTTTAGTTCTACTATAGGGTGTGTTTGAGTTCTAGTAGAGGGTGTGTTTTAGTTCTACTATAGGGTGTGTTTGAGTTCTAGTAGAGGGTGTGTTTTAGTTCTAGTTTAGGGTGTGTTTGAGTTCTAGTAGAGGGTGTTTTAGTTCTAGTTTAGGGTGTGTTTGAGTTCTAGTAGAGAGTGTGTTTTAGTTCTAGTAGAGGGTGTGTTTTAGTTCTAATATAGGGTGTGTTTGAGTTCTAGTAGAGGGTGTGTTTTAGTTCTAGTTTAGGGTGTGTTTGAGTTCTAGTAGAGGGTGTGTTTTAGTTCTAGTTTAGGGTGTGTTTGAGTTCTAGTAGAGAGTGTGTTTTAGTTCTAGTAGAGGATGTGTTTTAGTTCTAGTAGAGGGTATGTTTGAGTTCAAGTAGAGTGTGTGTTTTAGTTCTAGTAGAGGGTGTGTTTTAGTTCTAGTAGAGGGTATGTTTGAGTTCAAGTAGAGGGTGTGTTTGAGTTCTAGTAGAGGGTGTGTTTTAGTTCTAGTAGAGGGTGTGTTTTAGTTCTAGTAGAGAGTATGTTTGAGTTCAAGTAGAGGGTGTGTTTGAGTTCTAGTAGAGAGTGTGTTTTAGTTCTAGTAGAGGATGTGTTTTAGTTCTAGTAGAGGGTATGTTTGAGTTCAAGTAGAGGGTGTGTTTGAGTTCTAGTAGAGGGTGTGTTTGAGTTCAAGTAGAGGGTGTGTTTGAGTTCTAGTAGAGGGTGTGTTTGAGTTTTAGTAGAGGGTGTGTGTTTTAGTTCTACTATAGGGTGTGTTTTAGTTCTACTATAGGGTGTGTTTGAGTTCTAGTAGAGGGTGTGTTTTAGTTCTAGTAGAGGGTGTGTTTGAGTTCTAGTAGAGGGTGTGTTTTAGTTCTAGTTTAGCGTGTGTTTTAGTTCTAGTAGAGGTGTGTGTTTGAGTTCTAGTAGAGGGTGTGTTTTAGTTCTAGTAAGGGTGTGTTTGAGTTCAAGTAGAGGGTGTGTTTGTGTTCTAGTAGAGGGTGTGTTTTAGTTCTAGTAGAGGGTGTGTTTGAGTTCTAGTAGAGGGTGTGTTTTAGTTCTAGTTTAGGGTGTGTTTTAGTTCTAGTAGATGGTGTTTTAGTTCTAGTCCCTATCGGGTTTGTTTTCTCCCTAAATGGCTTTCTACTCACCCTCCTTGCAAACGCTATTTCTGTTATCTTCAGCTCTATCTACCAACCCTATAGGATAGCAAGTATGGGTAGTAAGATGTGGAGCACAAAATTATATTATTTTTATCACAATTTCCTTCTAAATTTTCAGGCTAACCACATATATGATAATTATTACTGTAATGGAGTGGGGATGAGGAAGAAAACATTTTAAAGGTAATCTACCCTCATTTGCGTGGAAGGAGAGGGGAGAAACCATTTAATGAAAAACCACCTTCAGTAGACTTGGCTCGGGTTCGATTCCCAATTTCCCCGTCATCAGCAAGCCAGTCATACATGAGAGTGAGGCCTTAGACCATTCTGCCACTGAAGCGAGTAGTATTTTGGATGAACTCTTTCATATGATGCAAGTTTATCAACTGTTTACGATATTTTGCTCTTGTTGAAAGTGCACAAAACAAAAAACACATATAGCAAATAGCTTACTTCGTTGGCCACATGGTCTAAGACGTCACTATCGTAATATACTAGATTATCTGTGACAGGAAGATTAGAGCTCGAATCCTTATCGGGTGTACTAAAAGTGATTTTTCATAAAAGGTTTTACATTCTTCCTCCCCGCAAATGCCGGTACATTTCTTATAAATACAACCGTACTCATCTCTAATAAATTATCAAATTTTCTACACATGCTTATAGCCCAAGGTGACCTGGCAGTCTAGGGGTAAGGTGTCGGACCTCTGTGCTGGGGGTCCAGGGTTCAATCCTAGGTCCAGGCACAGATTTATCTGATTGCCAAACCCTTCCTTTACCTCTAAAAGACGTGTATTAATCACAACTTTTGAATGTGTGGAATGCCAGTCCTCCACCGTGGTTCGGATTCTACGTTAAACTGTAGGTCCTCCATTCTATCTCACAATCATCCTACCATTACACATTAGCGTAAGTGCGTACCACCTAAACGTGGTGCTAATAATAATAATAATAATAATAATAGCCCAAACGGGTAGTAATACATTGAGCTAGAAATAACAAGCAGGTATGATAATTGTACACTTTATATCTTTTTGCCATCACCGGTACTTGAGTTGACGCGGCTAAATACTTAAGGCACACATTATACCGTGTAGACCATGTCAGGGAAGTCAATGCTTCATTCTCAACCGGATGTATTGGAGGTGGATTACTAAATATTTTATCCCTGTACTATCTCCACAACAATACTAAATTATGCTAGGCTAATTATGTATGCTAAACTATAGTTTAATTTTCATAAGAAGCTCAGTTAAGAAAAATACATTTTTTTTTGCAGTCAACATTAATACATTTCACTCTAACATGGATATTATTTGTATATTGTTTACTATATCTAGCAAACGTGACAGTTAAAAATCACATGATGTGCTGTATGGATATATTAAAAAAGGTTTTATTATCATTTCTAAGTTCTGTCTGTAAAATACTGTTCTTCCTACCAGAATCCCACAATACATTCCCAATCCTAACCTACTTAACTAAGTTGATGTTAAATGTATTAATAACAAATACATTTATAATTATAGTTTATTTATTATTATTATAATTTTATTATATTTATTTTTTATAATTTTTAGTATATTTATATTTATTGATGATACATTTGAACAGTTTAAAATAGATATTGACACTTATTTGGAGAATAGTACCCTTAAGAGGCTACTTATAATCCACCACTGGAGTTAACATGGAGTAAATATATTCAAATTAAATTTCAACCCAAAACAAAACATCAAATACAAATAATCAATCTACACCCGCGGAGAATATAAAGAGATCCATTTGACATCAAGTGAAAGAAAAGTAAGAAGTTGTTTGGTGCTCAATAATCATGCCCGGCATAAGGATGGTGTAGTGGTTTGCGCCTGTGATCTTTTTACTCGGGAAGACAGGGTTTTACCTGAGCCTAAGCTCTACTCTAGGTTTTGGGAATGATTCTTCACATTGAAATTTTAACTGTGTTTTTTTCTATCCACTTTTCAAGAATTTTTTTTATTGAATCAACTCTCAAGAGCCCATATCACGTCCAATAAATTGGGAAATTAATTTTAAGAATATGATATTCAGATGCGGTTGTAGCCGTAACTAGTAAATAAAATAGCTTAGCTATTTAATCCATCAAGATATGCGCATTCATACTGTTGTCATTGAACTGGCAGCAAAAAGCCAACTACCGAGTCGATGGTGGCTGCGTTGTATGATAGTTCATGATCTTAATTGCTCACACATTTGTAGCCAAAGATTTACACTCTTCTATCACAGACTCTGCCTTAAAATATGAGTGAAGAATGACCCTGACCGTGGGACGACTCCTGTATAGCTCTGTGGCTTAGAGCGTGGGCGTACTATGACAAATGTCCTGGGTTCAGGTGTCATTATTTTAAATTTTAATGAATATGATATTTAGATACGGATATAAATAGTAATCTCCAAAATAATATCTTAGATATTTAATCTGTAGTTAATTACATGATTACTTTCGAAATAGAAATCGCATCAAAGTGAGGCTGTTAGTATTTTTAACTTGACAACAAAAACATTGGGATTAGTTTAATAGAGTTTTTTTATCAGCAAATGTATTTTTAAGTTTTATTAGATTTATAAAGACAGTTTTACTGGTCTTGATTCCACCGTTTCCTAATGAAGCAAAGCTACGACGCCTGGCTGCAGCTACACTACCTACTTAAGCTATCCGTGGGGCGACGTGTTGTTAATATTCCTCTGTATATTTACACAAATAGGCAGGCCCTGTGAAAGGGAGATGGGGGGGGGGGGTTACATCTTTACCAGGTCCGGGGGTCTATGAGGGGCCTGGGAATTTCTGGGATCTCAGAAAATGTTTTCATATTTTAAAGACTAGCATTCATATTTCTACTACTAGTACTATTACTAAATTATTTCTATAGTTATTTCACATAGGATTAATTCATTATTTTTTTTAGAGAGGATTAATGAAAAATGGAAGGGGGCCCGAAAAAACTTGGTACCCTAGTAAAATTACTCCCATTAGGTCCTGAAAATAGGATAAGTAATAGAAAGGTATAGCGTAGAGGAAGTGAACCTGCCTTTTCGGAGAGAGAGAGAGAGAGAGAGTAACATCATTTGTGGTAAAACATACCTACATACACAAAGCTGGGATTCAAACCCCCACCTCCCTGTCACTGGAAAACCAGACTATATGAAAATTACATCTTTGTCCACGTACACGTTGAAGTAAATATTCTAGCCTGCCCTTAAAGCTACACTTTTAAATGTTATTCCCTTAAGTGAAGTATTTATGTTATTATTATTATTATTATTATTATTATTATTATTATTATTATTATTATTATTATTATTATTATTATTATTATTATTATTATTATTAGCACCACGTCTTACCCGCTGGGTTGAACACCCTTACGCTAATGTGCAACGGTAGGTTGATTGTGAGATGAAATGGAGGACCTACAGCTTAACGTGGGATCCGAACCATGGTGGAGGCCTGGCATTACACACATTGTTGGAGCTATAAAATGTGCACATTTTGAACCAAGTGATTGTATAAACCTACAACTTACAAACTAAGTCAAGCGTGTAGGAAGTTACAGAAAAGATGGATTGAAACATATAGAATAAACGGAAACTTTTGTGGCTTTTACAATGAAAAGAAGAAGACAGTTCACACTTTACATTGCTGCCACTGGACAAAGAGGTAAGGCCTGTCTCTTGAAGAAAATTAATTGTTACCACCCATTCCTCCGAACTAGGTTTCATTCTATCGGAGATCATCAGGAGGGAGTGTAAAACGCAAAACCTAACTTTCTCAAAGAGGAAACCAAAAAAAGCAAAAGGGAGGGAAGGGATTTTGGTTTTATTGTTTTCTATTTTAGGAAGTTGCGCTGCCTGTTTCACACTCCCTCCTGATGAGTTCCGATAGAATGAAACCTAGGTCGGGGTATTGGGGGGGCTATGATCGATTTTCTTCAAGGAGCAGCCATTACCTCTTTGTCCAATGGCAGCAGTGTAAAGTGTGAACTGTGTTCTTCTTTTCATTGTAAAATCTATAATATATTCTTTACTTGTATATTTTTCTATCCACTTTATTTGTACCTTCTACCAAATATAATACGTTTACTTCATATAGCGAAAATAGGTTATCCTTATATAGCTAGATTAAGTCAAAAGTTAATTGAGGATTATAAGCGCAAAGTAATTAATCAGGTGTAAAATAACCACTCTAGGGTCACCCGGGTAGGATTCAAACTCTATTATTCTCGTCAATGGTGACCTTGTAAAATGTAAGATTACCGTATTGGACAGCATGGCCCCCAACGTGAAGTAAAGCTGTCATTGTTGATGTATGGTGTTGGTTTTAACAGCTGTAAAGTATTTTTTTTCAATTTCATCAAAGTGAAAAATGGCAACCTGGATATGGCAATTGATCCCGGTATTTTTTGATTTGCGCGTCAATGCGCTCCCAATGAGCCATCCTGGCACATCTCGTATTTAGGGCCATCTCTCTCTCTCTCACACACTAGTTGTTGTATTGATTCTATGGAACAGTTTCATAGTCAAACTTAGTAAACCTCAAGTGTGGTGCTATACTAAACACAAGATGACACCTACCTAGACCAGAATGGAATGGGCCAGTTTCATATGTGAGTCTGGACCATTCTAATCGAGTTTATTTAGGTGTTGTCCTGTATTTTGACCAACTAGACGTACTAAGTCTGATGAAGGCCACTCCATTCTGGTCTAGTAGGTTGTCTTGTAGTATTAAGTATAGCACCATTAGACGTACTAAGTCTGCTAAAACTGGCCCTATTTGAGATAGCTGGTGAAATTATCGGCACTCAGAGCTATCTACAATCACAGTTCACTTGGACACTTGACTGACAGTATGCTGACATGTACTTAGTAATATTCATTCATGTGTATCACAAACTGATACGTGATGGTTAAACCTAGTTCATACTTAATAATTGAATCAATTTCAATTATGTGAAAGATAACAACCTGGACACAGGAATCCAACCCGGCTCCCTTCACTGAGAGTAGGCACGCAAAGCCAAAGGTACTGGTTTCGATTCCCATTTCAAGGCTTTACTTTACTTTACTCTATTGAAATTAATTCGGCTCTTAGAACTGCTCCTGAGCATAATCATTAAGTGTCAGTTTGTTATACACATTAAATAATAAATAATCTTTTCAACTTTTTTCAAAAAGTGTCAACGTTATATGAACCTAGTATTCCAGACATAAATGTCGAGATTTTGTTGTTGTTGGTCAACCAAGTCAACAGTAGGGAATTCAAGTCTTGAAAAAGAGGAGGATGGTTGTTTAAATATTGAAGAAGGCAGGTAGACAAGCTGTACCAAAACATGAAGTAAAGATGGCGTCTCCTGGGACCAAGACTGTAAACTCTAGGCCCATTAAAGTCCCCAGCCTATGACGTCACACAAAAATACATACCATCGGCCTTTGATACATTTAGTGGAGTAATGTAATAAATCTTTCCGTTCAAGACGTTTTTAAATTTTCAATAAGTGGCGTATGCTGAGTTGTGAAGTGGGGGCTCAAAGCTACATGGATTTTTGGTTGATGTATATTCAATATGGGATAGTTCTCAAATCTATTCAAAGAGGTTTTTAATTTTCTAGTAAAGGGATTAATAAGGTACTTATTTAAAAAAATCATCAAAAATGCTATTTTATATATTTTGTAGAGGCCAAAATTACTTTTATTTAAAATATGGTTGTTAATTTTCTGTACACTACAATCTACATGGTAATATAAATGATTCGTACTAATTTATTAAAGCTAAAATATTTAAAGACAAAAAAACAACAATAAAACACAACTCAAAAATAATAATGTATAATTTATTTGATAGTGTTGTAAAATATTCAATATAATATAATATACACTCCATGATTAAAAATGGCTAGGCAAAGTCCAAACGGTGATCGGAAATAGTTGAAAATACCCGCCTAGGAGACTCGACCGGGATCGGAACCCCGATCTCCCCGTCTTTGACAGGCCAGTATAATACGAGAGGGACGCCTTATACCAATCCCCTAAAAGTTATTAATCAATCGACAGCTGAAAATCACATGGCTTGGCGTATTCATATATTAAATTATTTTAGTAAACTATTCTAAGAGCTCGTATCATATGTTGTTCTTCCTACAACGTTTACCCTATCGTTGAGTCACACTTAGGTTATGTTAAATTAAGTCAGGTTAAAATATTATAGATAATAATACATTATAAAAAATAATTTTATGAACATTTTGACAAAGCTTGGCAATATATCATGGTTTCTAGGAATTAAGAGAAAATATCTATAATGTAATTAGAAAGGTTTGTCTTTGCAAAGTTTGATAAATATCAATAAAATAAATATTTTTAGTTTTGACTTTATCAATCACATTAATTGCTTAGATTTGAGCCTGTTTAATTTATAATGTGGATCGTCCATTGTTATCATTCAAAGTGAGATACACCGTCTTATTAGAATACTAGGTGCTACTTGTGGAATCATTGACTCGTATAGCTAAATACACTTGATAAGAGTTTTTCCTCTTGTCCCTTATCACAACTTGTTTATAAGAACCAATTACATTATTACGGCCCTTATTCATTTCATATACAACATTTACTATTAATCTGATATCATTTGTCATTCATCACAGCTTGTGATTGCCTTTTATGGTTCCATTACGGTGAAGTTTATATGATAAGGCTATGGTCCAAAATGGGATGAGGCTACTGAGAGTGGAGGAAGCTACATAATGATGAGTTGCATACCGTGTACCTATCACAAGATATTGTTAGATTAATCAAGTCTCGTAGGTTACGGTGGGCAGGACATGCAGGGTGAATAGGAGAATCTAGAACCTTGTTCAGACTATTGATTGGCAAATCCAATGGGAAGAGATGATTGGGAAGACCTAGAAGTAGATGGGAGGATAACATTATAATCAGCCTGGAGGAGATAGACTAGATAAAACAACCTCAAGATTGGGATAGGGTGTAATGAATTAGACCGGATAGAACTAGCTCAAGATAGAGATGGCGTTTGTTTAGGTGTACTGGATATAACTAGCTCAAGATAGAGATAGGGTGTAATGAGGTGGACTGTGATAAAAGAAACTGGATAAAACAGCTCCAAGATAAAGATAAGGTGTAATGAGGTGGACTGGATGGAACTAGATAAAGATAGGGATAAAGTGTAATGAGGTGGAATGGATGGAACGAGCTCAAGATAGGGATAGGGTGTAATGAGATGGACTGGATATAACTATTTAAAGATAGGGATAGGGTGTTGTTACACCCCACTCTCCATCCTTTTATTTACGACCAAAAATAATATAAAAGGGAGGGAGCGTAATCTAAGGAACATACAAAAAGGGAAATCAAATGCAAGATTTAATAACAACAATATGAATGGTTTATTCAAAGTAATAACAGCAGAGCAGAAATCTTTACATGGCCTCAAAAATCAAACTGAGGTATATTGAAAATCAAAAACATAAACAATTATTTCGCGCAGTTAACTTGAGTGAAAATTCCCTCATACTTAACATATCTTACAATCAAATGGGTCAGTCTTGAAGAGACAGAACAACCCATAAAGTTGATTAAAGTACATAAATTAAAGCAAGTAAGTTCATATAAGGGCCTTATGGGCCTTATTACACTATCCAGAAGTGTCTGATTCACACCAATGAAAGCAGACTTCAAAAAAATTAATAATGAATATTAAATATTTATTAGACATTTTACAACACACGAGAGTTTCGCTAACAGACTTTAGTCAACCTTCCGCGGGACTATCTGATCTCGACACACAATTCGGAAAAGTTCACTTACTTGTGAATTTAAAGAAAATACACTACTAGAAACAAAGCATAGCAAAAAGATTTGAAAATGTTCTAATATAAAATTAATCTCAATATTAATTTTATCAGTCAAAAATGTTACGTTTTAAATTCATTTATATAAATATAAATCACAAAAATCAAAACAATTACTAGTAACCACAATTTCAAAAAAAATATTTTTAAGTGACCAACAACACAAAATTAACTAATACTTGTGGCTAACTAAAAGTTCAAGAAGTACAGCAGACTCTAGCGCCCAAGTGGTGACAGACAAAATATAGAGTCTCATATCGAAATAAATGTTCAGGTAAAAAAAAAAAAAAAAACATTACGACGCCTAGCTTGGCTAACACTAAAAATAAATTTAAATTAGAGTCCAATTTATAAACTGCCATAGTTTAAGTCCGTAGAATATGAAAGTTTATCCTGACATTGTCCAGGTCCAGGACAGCACTCCTACATCAACTGTCGATTGAATAGTCATTTTAGAAAACACGTACATCACTCTATAAGGGTTTTCGTTGCTAGGGACGCAAGGTGGGGGGAAAAACACTGGCCGGTGACGTCCTTCTCGAAGCATTCGATAGTCACGTAGCCCATTTGTTGTTAGAGCTCCATCCGCCTTCTAGAACATTTCTTCTATCACCTGATGTTGTTTTCGTAGTTCACGTTTCTCCCATCAGAGGGCAGGTAAGCAGTCTTCCTCTAGTCGAGGCAAGTTTTGCATGGCCTTTTTCAGTGTTGCTTTGATCAAATCGGTGTGGACATCAGCTGTTGGAACCTCATAGCTCGCTTGGTCAACTCCCCATACTAGGCTTCTATAGGTGTTGGCCCGTCTTGGTGGTTGCTCTACCCAGAAGATACATTAGGTAAGTATATGAAAAGTTTTATTTGGAGGGTGGATCTTATCCTATTGAATTGTAATTGAATATTGTTCTGAATTGTCTATTATATTGTACCAAACTATGAGAATTACAATAGAAAATAATACTATTGTAGGGATTTTATTAGTTTCGATAATATTTGGAACGGGTAGTATGAATCAAAAAGGGCGAGTTACGTGTGAAGGTTAACATGGGGGCAAGTCCTATTGTAATACAATGTTACAGTGTAATAAGGTGGATTGGTTATAACTAGATTAAGATGGGGATAGGTGGCATACTTTTGTAAATGAAGCATTTAACTTTCGAGTTCCTAGTGACATAGAGTAGGTAAGTAAAGTGTCATCTTTAATAACTAAGACAAACTAACTATCTTTCAGTGTCTGATGAGTGAACACATTATATATTCATCATCTCACCCCATATGATCCAGGCCTCTGAATTATTTGTCACTTTACCTACCGAGTGAATTCCGAGATGGCCTTATGTTGTCTAGCAATGGCATACTATCAAGTGTTTGTTGTACATTGTGATCAGACCAGAAAGATGGATGCTAAGTCATTCAATAGTTATAGTGTGACCCACCTGGGTGGCGTAGTTAGCTAACGCGATAGTTTCGTGTTGAGCTAGACTGCTGAGGACGGGAAGATCGAGGTTCGAATCTCATTCGGGTGAACTGGGGGTGGCTCTCCTAATAGTTTTCCACTCTACCTCCACGCAAATGCGGGCTAACTTCTTCTATATTTAATCTTCCCAATTCCTAGCCCACTAGCGCAATTAGTACTTAAGCGTATAACCCGAACGGTTAGTAAGACGTTGTGCTAAATATTATAAGTTACTGGGGGTAAGTCAATGTTTGTAATAAATCAGGAAAACTGTGGTGAACTGATTATATATATATATATATATATAAGTGACCTGGAGGTCTAGGAGTAAGGTGTCAAGACTTCTGTGTTGGGAGTCCAGGGTTCAATCCTAGGTCCCGGTACAGATATATCTGATTGCCAAACACTTCCTTCACCTCTGACAAGATGTGTATTAATCACAACTTGTGAATGTGTGGAATGCCAGGCCTCCACCGTGGTTCGGATCCCGCGTTAAACTGTAGGCCTCCATTTCATCTCACAATCACCCTACCATTACACATCAGTATAAGTACGTGTAACCCGAACGGGTAGTAAGACGTGGTGATAATAATAATAATTATTATTATATATATTAATTGACTATCACACCCTTCCTCATAGACATGATACTGGATTATCAAATAAGGGTTTGGACTTCAAAACATGGAAGTTATACAGCTAGGTTCAAATGGGCCCAGCACAACATAGTAACCATAGTCGTTACATACTCTGGTATTGCAGTTGAGATAACGCCGAAACGGTATATGAAGTCAGCGTCGAGTCGCCGTTAAAGTGCCCTTTCACACGAAACTGTTTCTGTAGTACGAGTTTGTGTCGTGTGTCTATTAATACATTAGATGTTATAGTGACTTTCGCACGATACGACTGTTTAGTCGTCTGATCTAAAGTAGTGCCCGACTCGTGTGGCAGTTGGATGTCCTCACTATAATATTCGAGTTTCGTGTCCGCAGTTTGGTCGGATGACTTGTAGTGGACTGTTGTGGGCAATGCCACCTTTCACACTACGTAACTAAACAATCGTCCGACAGCCTCTGTGTTTGTATTACAATCGTAATAACTTAATGCCACCTTTCACACTACGTAACTAAACAATCATCCGACAGCCTCTGTGTTTGTATTACAATCGTAATAACTTAATGCCACCTTTCACACTACGTAACTAAACAATCGTCCGACAGCCTCTGTGTTTGTATTACAATCGTAATAACTTAATGCCAACCTTTCACACTACGTAAACTAAACAATCGTCCGACAGCCTCTGTGTTTGTATTACAATCGTAATAACTCAATACAGATGTCAAAACAATAATGGCGAGTAAACATGATAGCGATATATTGAGTTCATTAGTGGAGTAATATAATAACTAAATAGGCCTACTATTATTGGCCCGAATATATTGCGGCCTCACACATAATATGACACTAACATTTTGAAGATGTTCTACATGAAAAAAATTAAAATAATGCTTGTCGAATAGAACTTGAGTAAAAACTTAACAAATATGATTAATGCTTTTATAAAACATTCTAAAGTTGAGAGTAAGGAGCGATATTTATTATAGATATAAGATTTTGAAATTTCTGTAAAATATATGGTTCAAGTTACAATATTAATACAAATGATTAAAACTCGTACGACATAAACCGTATCGTTGTGAAAACCCTCATCCGACCGAAGTCGTACGAACAAATTTTGATCCATCCTCAAGGAAGGAATGTTTTTGGATTGTTCATAGGTGAATAACTGTTGTATCCCTCAGGTAGGGAGACTTTTGGGATTCGTTGCAACTCTAAATCCTTGATAGGAACTCAGGTCTCGAAGAAATAGTCTGATGTAGTTTGACAGTGAAGAATTATGTTCTTACACTTTTATTAATTAATAACAAAAGTATATTACAAGTTCGTGGTTCACATGAAGAGAAATCCAGACCTTAATTCTGACAAAATGAGAGCTGAGAGCGAACTGACAGCTGATATCTTAGAGAGCGAAGAGAGCCCCGATTTACAGATATCAGGGGTTTATATAGTCCTCTTGTTTATTTATAGAATTTCCATTCTACGCAGTACAAGTGTTGTAACTGTGGACTTTTGGAACATCAGGGGACAACATGTGACCCTGGTAGTTTCCAATGTTTATATATCTATAGTCTATAGTAACTTAACTTTGTTACTACCTATACCCAATGATACCTTAGTCACACATTCTTGTACTACGTTTACATATTATTACATAAACCTTAATAATTATATTAATTATTATCAATTACCTGGTGGCTCGTCTTAATCACTTAGTACATCTTAAGGTGCGCATTATACGACATAAGTCGTTTTTATCCTACTGAATTCGATTAGTAGTCCTCCGATTGCACTCGTACAGCATAAACTCGTGCGACAGGAACCATATCATGGGAAAACCCTCTACTGCTGTTGGCGTTACAAACGAAATGGGGTTAAAACCGGGTGGGTAGCTAGATGCAGATTACCAAAAATATGAAGTCCAGCTCTTGTGTTTTTAAACATAATTCAAAAACATACTCTAGCTACATATAGTAATTAGGATATCCTAAATTTAAAAAACCAATTAAAAAAATGGAAAACATTAAAACAATTTATTTTAGAAGAAATGACAGTGTGTCGGGATATATGAATGGTTTCTCTACATACGTTGATTTAACTAATACCTACTAAAATAACACATCCCATAACTAAAGTGCGTGCTATAAACTAAATTGTTCCACTTTAAATGAGGCCTGACGGCTCACTATGGAAGGCACACACATATCCGAGGATCCTCTTCATTATCATATGAATTGGAAACGCGCAGGGATTGGCCGATCTATAAGCTTCATTGATTGCGCGTCCCAATTTCTGTTTCCAGCTGGCTACAAATATATTTCTCGTTGACTCATTTAGTAGTTTTTTTTATATAAGGGTCTACTATTATTAGTTTCTCACTGCGCTGTGCCCGCTTTCTTTCGAGTAAATGGTTACCAATGTCCGGTAGTAATGATATGAAAAAAAAAGAAAAGTCGCAAATGGAAAATTCAGCGGATATTTTGTTATTTTATTTGGAACGGCTCAAAGAGAGCGAGAAGTATAAATATATGAACCACCAAGGGGCAAGGAAGTCTGGCTCTAGATCTAAGGATTGCTTGTTTGAATCCAGACTATGTTGATAAGAGTATGTTATTTGTTTACTGATTTGTTCTTCAACTCAGATGTTGTCCATATATCGTTTGAAAAACCTTTCCTGACATTTCAAAACAGTTATACATCAGGATTTTGGCAGCAAGGAACTTTTAAGAACATACGATCACTTATTTTTTTCATAAACATTGAAAACATTTTACTTTATTAATAGTGCTATTTTATAGGTTTTTAAACTATCGAAAGTGACCATTTAAGATCAAACTATTTGAAGGATGAATTTATGAAAGTAGATACTGTCTTTATGTCTTGTCTTAGTTTAAGTTAGTTTATAAAATTGATCGTAAATATAGCCTGTTGACCATAAAGTATTGTTTAAAATATCAAGTTTAATACATTGCTTGGATTCAGCTCTCACTCTCTGTTTTATTGCAACTTTACCTCTCTCTATTACGATCGTTACATGTAGGTAGATTCTTACTACACTTGGTCATATCATTAATAAAGGAAATAATCTTCGTCGTGTGAACTGAGCCATTTTCCACATGAGAGTTTCACTGCTACTCTCTGCGCTTGTGCGTGTGTATTTCCTTCAAGCTAATTTTCACACACATGCTCATACACCCACATATCACACACCCAGATCCCCTCCAACACACACATATACACACCCACACCAATCAGACATCCAGATGCCCTCCAACACACACATACATACACACCCACACCAATCAGACACCCAGATCCCCTCCAACACACACATATACACACCCACACCAATCAGACATCCAGATGCCCTCCAACACACACATACATACACCCACACACTAACACAAACACAAACCACCACACTCCCACATATACCCCCACACTAACACAAGCACAAACCCTCCCACTCCCACTTATACCCTCACACTAACACAAACACAAACCCTCCCACTCCCACATATACCCTCACACTAACACACAACACACAAACCCTCCACTCCCACTCCCTAACACCACTCACCACTACAAAACCCCCCACTAACACAAACCCTCCCCCACTCCCACATAACCCCCACACTAACAACAACCTCCCACTCCCACATATACCCTCACACAAACACAAACCCTCCCACTCCCACATACTACCCTCACACTAACACAAACCACCCACTCCCACATATACCCCCACACTAACACAAAACACCCCCACCCACTACCCCACAACCACAAACCCCCACCACATAACCCCAAACCAACCTCCCACTCCCACATATACCCCCACACTAACACAAACACAAACCACCCACTCCCACATATACCCCCACACTAACACAACACAAACCCTCCCACTCCCAATATACCCCCACACACAAACACAAACCACCATCCCACATCCCACACTAAACCACTCCCACATACACAACAAACACCTATCCACTTACTCCCAACACAAACCAAACACCCACCCCACATATACCCCACTAACCAACCAACCTCCACCCACATATACCCCACACACAACACAAACCCTCCCACTCCCACATATACCCCCACTACACAACACAAACACAAACCCTTCTCACACTAACAAACAACCCTCCACCCAATATACCCCCACACTAACACAAACCACCCCACCCCATTACCCCACACTAACACAAACACAAAACCCACCCACATACCCCAACACATAACACATACCAACCCTCCCACTCCCACATATACCCCACACTAACACAAACACAAACCCATCCAATCCCCACACTAACACAAACACCAACCCACTCCAAAACACCACACCCAATACCCCAACTAACACAAAACAAACCCCACTCCCACATATACCCACACACTAACACAAACACAAACCCTCCCACTCCCACATATACCCCACACTAACACAAACACCCCCAACCTTCTCCCACATACCCCACACTAACACAAACCCTCACCACTAACCACACACACACAAACAACCCCACTCCCACATATACCCAACACTACACAAACACAAACTCCACTCCACATATACCCTCCACTACACAACAAACACCCCCCACTCCCACATATACCCCACACACTAACACAACACAACCCTCCCATCCCACATATACCCCCACACTAACACAAACACAAACACTCCCACTCCACATATACCCACACTAACACAAACACAAACCTCCCACTCCCACATATACCCACACACTAACACAAACACAAACCTTCCCACTCCCACATATACCCCACACTAACACAAACCCCCACCACTCCCACATAACCCCAAACACAAACCCCTCCCACTCCACATATACCCCCACACTAACACAACACAAACCCTCCCACTCCACATATACCCACACACTAACACAACACAACTCCATCCCACATATACCCCCACACTAACACAAACACAAACCCTCCCACTCCCACATATACCCCACACTAACACAACACAACCTCCCACTCCACATATACCCACACACTAACACAAACACAAACCCTCCACTCCCACATATACCCCACACTAACACAAACACAAACCTCCCACTCCCACATACCACCTCACACAACACAAACCCTCCCACTCCCACATATACCCCACACTAACACAAACACAAACCTTCCCACTCCCACATATACCCACACACTAACACAACACAAACCTTCCCACCCCACATATACCCCCACACTAACACAAACACAACCTTACCACTCCCACATATACCCTCACACTAACACAAAGCCCTCCCACTCCACTCCACATACCCACACACTAACACAAACACAAACCCTCCCACTCCCACATATACCACCACACTAACACAACACAAACCCTCCCATTCCCACATATACCCACACACTAACACAAACACAAACCCTACCACTCCCACATATACCCCCACACTAACACAAGCACAACCCTCCCTTCCCACATATACCACACACTAACACAAACACAAACCCTCCCACTCCCACATATACCCACACACTAACACAAACACAAACCTCCCACTCCCACATATACCCACAAACTAACACAAACCCTCCCACTCCCACATACACGCCGACAAAGGTATCAGTATCGCAAATTCCGATTTCAATTGATGGGAGCTTGGAGCTCGAATCCAAACCAGGATTACTGAAGTACTGAGGCTTCCTAAGATGTTTACCGCTCTTTATCCACGCAAACGCGGGAAAATTTCCTGTATATTCAAACTGATACATCCCATTAGTTTAAATATATGGTTATATCGGATGGGATAGTAAGACTCAGAGGATAATAGCCCTCATTCCAACTAAATAAGTAGTTTCGTTTTTAAAATCTAGAATGGCACATATTTTTATCTATATTAACTTAATGAAAACTTTTAAATATTCTTTATAAATATATGTGCTTTTTAAATTCCAACGTATGTTTGTATTTTTTATTTAATCGACTTGTAGATTCAACAGTGTTATACCATAATATTTGGTTTATGGCTTTAACTATGGCCAGCCCACTTAAATGGAAACCTACACACCTGCTCTTAACGAAACATGAAGCGAATTACTTTTTGAGACGAAGAACCACCTATATCCAAATTATTTGACATCAACTAAAATATTTTTGTCATTTTCTAGAAGAAACACGAAAAAAAAAACCTTTCCACAACTCGAAATAAATGAGAATATTTTTAATTCCTGGTAAAAAAAGTTTGCACAAAATTTAAAATTTAAATCATAAAACCTTATTTCTACAAGCTTTAAAAGGTAGCGTTTTGGAAACTCAGGTTTATCGAGCCAGATGTTTCAATTTCACGTGCGGTACTTTACTTCGTAGGATTAAGTTTGAAATCCTCTCACATTTTGGGAATGAAAGCTCTACATGAGGATTTTTTGTTTGTTTTTGAAGGATGCGATCGTCGCTTCTTCCATAAAAAAATAAATAGATAAATAGATTGCTGACGGCCAAGCCATCAACTTCTCAACTACTACTAATATAGAACGCCTAGAGATAATAATTTGAACATTAAAAGGCACTAACGGTTTAGCCAAAGGTCACTCAAATAAAACTCCCTAAACATTTTTTTTACTACCATTATATGACACATTTAAAAACACTTAAATGCATCAGTACTCAAAATCAAACATTATTTTAATCTAGTTTGCTGATGATGGGAATTTTTGGGTTAGAATCCCTGCTGGATGTACTGAGGGTGGTATTTACTAAATAGTTTCCCACCCTCCTGCTTCGCAAATGCAGGTATATTTGTTGGAATTTTAGTTTATTAACTCCTACCTTATTAGCTTAACTAGTGTATTTTTGTATAATATATATGTATATAACATAAATGTTTATTATAACATATATAATATATCATATATATAAAATAGATATGTGTCTGTATAATATATTTGATTATATAAAATAAATGTGTGTATAATACATATGCATATGTATAATAAATGCATCAAATAATATATATAGTTTGTAATATATATTATATATACATATACAATTTATCTATATATTCTTACATCCTGAACGGACAGTGAAAGATTATGAAAATAAATAGCTTCCAATGCACTTGTTTGGGTTCTTATTTTATATATTTGTAAAACAGAAATAGAAAAATAATATATGTATAAATATAATATGTACCAATGCTTTTCAGATTATGTTTAAAAGAGGTCTATATCATATTAGAAAAGTAAAACATAAGTCATTATGGGGTTTGAGATATAAGTTAAATGTTGCCATCCTGGAAAATGTATGTAGTGTGACATTCTTTCCCCTATTTCCCCTGTACCTTTCCTATTTTTAATTATTAGCAAACCAAGAAATCAGTTACAAGATTACGCTTGAACCAGAAATCGTTTCAAAGTCCAGTCATTTTAAAAACAAGCTGGTGGTGATCAGCGAAATTGCTATAAATTAAATAAATAGTCTTTAATTTTAAAATAACAATTTACGTTTTTATTACGTATTTTTTTAAATTTAGTATAACAGTTTCACTGTCTCAATTACAGTGTATTTAAAGATACTCTAGGTTACTGCACCATGATATGATGTCTTGTTCGAGCTGTATTACCTATTCAAGATAGATTTCATTTGTAGATTTATTAACTAATCCATTTAAGAGGAAAGTAACTAGGACGAAAACATAGACAAACCTCACCGTAGCTATGGACTTTCCCTGAAATTACAGATCAAAGGCAAAATATTTATATAAAGTCACTAGAAACTAAGAGTTTGTCACTAAAAAAATATACAAAAACAGTATGTGGAAACAACCAAACTCAGTGCATCTGACAGAGATCCATCTTCGGCCTCTCGGGTTGGAGTTAGGTAAATTAGGACTATGGTCAAACATTTTCTGTCAGTAAAATCACTCTTATAATAATCTACTGACAAGTCAAACTGATATCATGTTTACTTTTGTAAAATCAAGGAATTCCATACTGCTGTAGTTAGACATGCAGCCATATTCACTGGTCTGACGAGGTCACTCTGATAATAGTCTACTCTACAGAGTAGTTCAGCTAATACCATATCTACTTCTGTTAAAACAAGGCAGTCCAACCTTTGTAGTTGGACACGTGTCTAGATCTGGTGGTCTTCATACCAAATTTATACTTTTATAAAAGCCAGTAGTTTTAACTATTGTGGGTGGACATTCAGCCAGATCAGCTACAGTAGCCCCATGGCTTCTTTGGTGCTGACTGACAGCTCACAGCTGACAGCTCTGAAAAGTTACCAGACCAAATTATGTATCCCTACGCAAACCATATGATCTGCAAAAACATGTGTTTAGCATCTGTCACTTCTGACAGTCAAAATTTAGGTATATACCTAAATGTTGACTGTCAGAAGTCAGCTGTGAGCTGTCAGTCAGTACCAAAGAAGCCATGGGGCTACTTTAGTTCAAGGATGTAACGCTGAAACTACTACACGGACTGGTTCAGTTGATACCATGTTTACCTTCGTGAATACAAGGAAATCCAAACGTTGTGTTTAGAAGGAAGGCAGGAAGGAAGGAACAAGGCCAAACAGCTACTAAAAGAAGGTTTATTGTTCCGAACACTTTGTGGTAATTGTATACCTTCCCTCTTTTACGACCCAATTTATTAACGAGTTCTTTTTCTTTTATTTGCTCTAGGCCCTCTCTCTATCGTCTTTCCCTCCCTTTAACTTGTAAGCTTCCCCTATTCTTCGCTGCAGTTTTCCTTACCTTCGTTCTTAGCTCCCTGTATTCCACGACATTTTTCTTACAAGTCAGGTACGTAAACCCTATGCATGACTTATTTGGTGCTGACTGACAGTTCACAGCTGACAGCTGACGGCTTTGAAACGTTACCAGACCAAATTATTAATCCCTACGTTGAACCATATGATCTAAAAAAAAATGTGTTTAACAGCTGTGACTTCTGACAGTCAAAATTTAGGTATATACCTAAATGTTGAGTGTCAGAAGTCAGCTGTGAGCTGTCAGTCAGCACCAAATAGTCGTGGAGCTACTGTACATACAATACTACTTTACTAGAAGTGACGTCATGGAAAGAAGAATTCACACTTATACACTTATTCTACTTTTTTTCGTGGTGGAACTATTTTACTTATACTGTTTTACAAGTAGCAAATATTTTTGAAAGCTTTTTGCGATACATCACAATCTTAAAATTAGAATAAACTCATGGTTTTACTCCAACCGATCCGGCTTTCTAAGTGTCGGGCTTAGTTCGATTCCAGGTCTTCCATGTTGGTGAGCACGTGGTACAAATATCAAGCTAATTTAGGGTTTTTTCTGGTGACGGGGAGCTTGGGGTTCGGACTTCCCGTCAGGCATCTGCATATATTAAATCTAATTAAAACATCTTACTTCAGCCATATTTTTTTTAAAAACATTGCTAAATCATTTTACTAATATATAACTTCTATTATATATTTCGCGCATGTTTTGTACTAAAAAAAACACTGACAATAATTGTGTTCACAATGTTATCATGAAAAAAATAGTTTGTTTTAATAATTAAGAGTTTCTTTATTGTCAACCCACGTAGATTCTTATAATAATATTAAATACATGATATATAAATGTTTCATAAGTAAATTTCCATTCAAATTACTAGCTATTCTTTTATCACTGCCAATTGTGACTTATTTTGCATTACAGCTATATCTATAATCATTATTTACATTTCTTTTTCTTTTAAGTTAAATTATGTATTATTATTATTTATTTTTATAAAATATTTTAATATGTTATATCATCGATGACTTTTTATTTGGCAATATTGATTCATATAGGCCTATCTTCTATGTCCAATAAAATAAAGGTTTACATTAAATTCTTCATTTTTTTTTTCTAAAACTATTACGTTTATTAATTCATATATTTGTGCCAATATTTTTTTAATTAATCTTTAATTTGTTTTACGTCATTATAATAACTATGCCTACAAACTCTTTCCTTTGTCTACACATTATTTTTAAATGTATTTCAACCCTCCTGTATTATACATGATTTATACCTTTTTTAATCTTAATAACCAATAAATCTGTTTCTTGTATTCATGTCCTATCGTACATTAGATATGTACATAATATAACTAGATCATTGTTTGCGTAGGACACGGTTGCTACACTCACATGGTGGAACAATACATCAGCGTCATCTGGTTTGCCATTGATGGAGAGATAGGAGTTCGAGCTCTGGCTGGTATACTGAGGCTGTTTTCATTAATTGGGGGTAAGTTTCCTCTGAAATACTCTTTCTCTTATAGTGATTTGTCTGTGAGTAAATACGCTAATAAACAGAATATTTGTAATTAGAAGTAATATACAAAACCTTCAGTAGTATTTATTTAAAAAATAAATAAAACGCGAATAGGGAACCACTAAATAAGAACAGCATGAGCAGGCGATCTGAGTTCCTCCAGGCAAGTATAGAAAGCTGTTTCTATCGAAGGGAACAATGACGGCCTGGCGCGCTCTGATATGGTAAGTCCCCGGAGAGGCTCATGGGAGAGTCTAGAAGAAAATAATAAATAAAGAGTTGGAGGAAGTGACGCTGAGCTTCCTCTACGCGAGTATGGCCCAGACTTGGGACACCATCTTCACGACTCCTGAAAGGACAGTGGGTGGAGTGTATAAACTCGACTTTCATTTTACCTCGCTGCTATCATTGTTAAGTCAAAACAGTTTCCTTGGATATAAATAAATTAAAACCTTTTATTCAAAAGATAGTACTAGGAGCTTAAAAATTGTTAGTATTTAAAAAAGTAGAATGGGAATATAAAATAAAGGAAACTATCAGAATTATAGCCCACGCCTATGGACACTTGGAATGGATGTAAGCTATTTAGTTTGGTTTGCCGGTTAAGGAGTGTTTGGGGCAAGAATTCCGCTCAGATATTCTCACTCAGGGTGGTATAGTCATTATTGATTATTCACCCCTCTTATACAATCATTGCTAATATATTGCCTCTAAAATCTACCTTCCTCTTCCATAACCCTTTAATAAAAATATGTAGATAACCTGAATGGGACGTAGTCTACTATAAATAAATAAATATAACCATGCCAAATTATTTTCTTACAAAATATTAATATTTTTTCTTTTTTCTATTGTAACAGTGAAAATGTTCTACTTCAATATTTCAATGAGTTTTTGACGATTTATTTTCCTTTGAACTCAAAATAAATGGGGTTTAGAACTCTGTTTTTCTCCATGTATGCTTATATCTACCTGGAGCTGCATCCGAAATGATTTGTCGAATCTCGTTAAAATTTTATATTTAAATGTTATTGGTTATACCTAAAGCAGAATCGTGTTTTTATTTTAGAAATAAGTGTAAGTTAATGATATTTGTAATTTGAAGTTTTTCAGAAATGTCTCATATGGTTTTGCTTAAAATGGATATCTGGAGAATTATACTTGCTTAATATCATTGCTTACATATTTTTCGGAAAAATTCATACAAGGTTAGTTTACTGATAACATACTTTGGGAATATCGGTTCCGATCAAACCATAATTTCTATACAATAGTAAGGAGAGATTCTGTCCGTTTTATGTTAGCTTATAACTAGAGAACCACTTAATAGATTTGGTTACGGTATTTTTATTACTTTTGTATATTCTTAACCGAATATTTTAGGTTGTTGATTAAACGATTTAAAGCAAATAATATTGATGTTTTTCAAAAATGTTGTCTTAAAACGTGATGAATGGTGTATTCTCCTATTGAAAGTAGAAATCATTATCTTCACATTCTCGCTATCTTACAGATAATAAAGTATTGTGATCGTCAAAGAAATCGAACTCAAGATTTCGATAAATGTTGACGACATCCAAAAATATAGTTTTTATATTTCCGTCTGTCTGCCTGTACCTTGGACTAAGCCTAAATATTCAACTGATAGGGCTTAAACTGGTATATAGGGTTTTCATACGATTGCCCAAAGGTATTTTTGGAAGTGGATATCAAGCCCTAAAATTAAGGATAGTTTACTGAAGGACAAAAAGAGAAAAAATAGATTTTCTCAAAATCGGCTCCAAAGATTTTGATTAAATTTCATTCAAAACATTTATAAATATTCAAAACAAAATGGATACTATCAAATTTCGGCAAAATTACTTTAAGGATGTGGTCAGATGCCTAAATTCTCATTTTTTTAATATATCTCTGAAACTATTTGAGATATGAAATTACTTATTGTTGCAAATATGTAGATCTATTATAATACAAATATTTTAATTGAAACATATTTTTATAAAACCAATAACTTTCTAGTTATAGACCTATATATATATACATATATACCTATACCTATACATAAAATTTTCGACCGTAAAAAAAATCTAACCTGAAATGTTGATGGATGTCGACGTCTCGTGACCCCCCGAACCCTAAAAATTGTTTTTTTTTATGCCATCTCTCTATGTGTCTGTTTAACCCTTAAATTAAGAGTAGTTTAGTAAAAAGCGAAAAGAGAAAAATTACATTTCTCAAAAAGACTCTAAAGATTTTGATTACAATTCGAATGTAGGCGTTGATTAAGATTATAAACAGACTGGCTATTTTAATTTTTCCATGAAAATGACTTTTAGGGTACAATATACGTATTAATACAATTTTGTGAGCTTTAGTTGTAAAGAGATAATACTTAAGTCTAAACGCAATAATTTCTAATGCCGTAGAGTAAGAAATAAGTAAGTCTCTCAAAAAGTGTATGTTCTCTTTCTTTAAACATCTTAGAGGAAACGTTTGTACAACAATGATCTATCTCTATCATTTTAGAATCAATATTTTATAGGTCAAAATTTATAAATTAGGAATTAATAGTAATGCAATAAACATAAGGTATGCAACCCCTTATAAAATGTTGAAAATTTTAAACCTGAAGTCGACATTTTATACGAAGTGTTGACCCTTGGTAACCCATTATCAATATTTTTACTTTCTCGCTACCTTACTAGTAGTGCAAGTATTGTGATCATCAAAAATATTGAACTTGAGATTTTGATGAACGTCAAAGTTTCATGATCCTCCGAACCCAAAAAAGTCGTTTTCGCAATGCCGTCTGTCTGCCTGTCCATCTATCAGTCAATCTGTACCTCGAGATAGAGTCTAAACTATTTTACCGATTGGGCTAAAACTTGGTATCTGGGGTTTTCATAGGTTGGCCTGAGGGATTTTTGGTATTGCATATCCAATCCTAAAATTAAGAGTAGTTTTCTTAAGGGTGGAAAGAGAAAAAATCAATTTAATCAAAATCGGCTTGAACGATTTTGATAAAATTTCATTTCTAAGCTTTGATCAATATTACAAATCAAATGGCTACTCCCAATTTTACGTCAAAATGAATTTAAGGGTTCTGGTCAGATGCATAAATTCTAGTTTTTAATTTTATGAAATTATTTATCATTTCATACATGTAGAACAATTTATAATAAATAACTTTTACTTGAAATATATTTTTATAACACAAATAGTTTCCAAGCTATACGCAAATATTTTTTTTAACCTTTGCAACATTTTAGGGTAAAGTATTACAACCGTCAAAAAATATAGCCCGAGATGTTGATGGCTGTCGACGTTTCATGACCCCCCCCCTCCCCCCCCGAACCCTAAACAGTGTTTTTTTTTTGCAACGCCGTCTCTCTGTGTGTTTGTGTGTCTGTCATACCCTAAAATTAAGAGCAGTTTCCTACAGGATGAAAGAGAAAAATTCAACTTTCTCAAAATAGGCTAGAACGATTTTGATTAAAATTTGTATATAGGCCTTGATCAAGATTATAAAGAAAATGGCTTTTTTCATTTTCCCATGAAAATTAATTTTAGGGTTCTTTACAGAATAAAATGTTCTATATCTACGCAACTATTCGAGAAACTAAATAATTTATCATTGTAAAATTTTAGTACTATTAAATATAAAAAACATTTACTTGAAATATACTTTTATAAAACCAATAGTTTCTGAGATATTGGCAAATATGTTAATACAATTTTGTGAGCTCTAGTTGTGAAGAGATACTGCTTAATTTTAAACGCAATAATTCTCTAATGCCATAGAGTAAGCAAATAAATAAGTCTTTCAAGAAGTTGATGTTTTTCCTTCAACCTTTTAGGAGAAATGTTTGTACAGCACAGAGGCGAATCCAGGATTTCCGTGAGGGGGGGAGAGACGCGGGTGCTCTCATCGGGATTAGGACGGGGAGGGGGGCATCTAAAATATTTTTGACATAAATGTACTTCTAAATTTGAGAGTAAATCTTAAGTAATTTTTCAGTGTAACGCTAAACTTGAGAATAATCCTCTATTGAAGAGTATAACTCGAAATTTGCGACTAGTATTGGAATTTATTAGGTGCGCAACTTTAATTTGAGTAATTTCATTTATGCCCGTTTTCACCATTATAATATTTAATGTGACTGTCTTAAGTATTTATAATAACTATTCATAACTAATCATTTAATAATATTACCAATAACAATTTAAAAAATGAAATATGGTTAGTGAGATAGTATTACGTGACAATAAAACTAGTAGTGACTTTAACATTGATTTAATTGGGTTAGTTTCTTGAAGAGGGTATGCGCCCCCTAAATCCCCCTCCTGGATCTGCCCCTGGTACAGCAATCATCCATCTCTCTCATCTTAGACTCTATAGTCAATAATTACCTGTTTTATCTGTCAAAATTTATAAAAGAGAAATTATTAGTAAGGCGATAGATCTAAGTTGTACATCCCCTAGTAAAATTCCGAAAATTTTAAACGAAATTCAAAATTTTAATACGAAGTGTGGACCCTTGGGGATCCAAGATCGATATTTTTTATTGGTCCTAATATACAAATGAAGACGTTAATTCTTAAAAACATTTATAAAATTTAAAACCGTGAGTCAAAAAATGTTTTGCGTGTGTATAGCACAATTTGTTCTTGGGTTCGCCAGTGTATATTATATTACAATGTATATTATTACGATTATATCTAGCTCTATTTAAAAAAATAAAGATATTTATTCAAAATTCATAATATATTATGATTACCACTATTATTATTTTATTATTATTATTATTATTATTATTATTATTATTAGCACTGCGTCTTACTACCCACCCGGGGGGGGGGGGTTGTTCATACAAACCAAACGGGTAGTAATACGTGGTGGTAATAATAATAATATATTATAAATTTTGAGTAAATATCTTCATTTTTAAAAATAGAACGAAAAAGTCCGTGCGTAGATCCATAACATTATTTGAATATAGCTTGATCACCAAATCCAAAGAGTATTTACATCATACATTTCAAAAGCAAATACAAAGACAAATCATATTTCATAGATATTTATAAGGAATAGTTTCTGTACCTATGTATTCGTTTATAACTAGAGAACAACTGCATAGATTTGAATGTGGTATTCTTTTTATATTAGGTGGAATTTCTCTAGAAAGACTATAAACGATACACAATAGGTTATATTTCCTAAAGGCTATTCGAAGCTTGGCCTTTCAACAGATTTTTTTTAAATGTTTATAATTCTAGAAGATATTTGATTTGGAACTATACTAAGATACAACATGTCGTACATTACACATACATACCTACAAAACATACAATACCTACAAATCATACATACCTACAAAACATACATACCTACAAAGCATATATACCTACAAAACATACATACCTACAAAACATACTTACCTAAAAAACATACATACATATATACAAAACAAATACATACAACAAACATACATACATACATACAAAACATACATACAACATACAAAACATACATACATACATACAAACAACATCATTACATAAACAAACACATACATACATAAACATACAATAACATACATAACATACATACATACAAAACATACATACATACAACATATACATACAAAACACATACATACAAACATACAAAACAACATACAATACATACAATACATACAAAAAACACATACAAATAATACAAAACATACAAAAACACATACATACAAACATATAAAAACACATACATACATACATACAAAACTCATACATACATACAAAACACAAATACAATACATACATACAAAACAACATAACATACAACAATACATAAAACACAATAATACAACAACATACAAAACACATACAAAATACATACATACATACAAACAACATACATACAACAAACATACAATACATACAAAACAACATACATACATACAAAAACACATACATACATACATACAAA